>JANJGK010000776.1:112500-318340 GCA_039081455.1 Macrobrachium rosenbergii
GCTATTTCATATGCAACCTATTGGGAAATTTACTGGACATACAAGCTGAGAACTTTAAAGGAGAGACAATTAATCATGTAAAACTAAAAGCTGTTTACTGAAAGGTATGCAGAGAAAGGCTGATAGTTTTTGAAAGGTAGGAAAGTTGGGAAAGAAGCAGCAAAATTTGTTGCAGATATGCATGACGAATAGTGAACTAATAGTGAATTTCCTGTTGCATGACGAATAGTGAACTATTAGTGAATTTCCTGTTGCATGACGAATAGTGAACTATTAGTGAATTTCCTGTTGCATGACGAATAGTGAACTATTAGTGAATTTCCTGTTGCATGACGAATAGTGAACTAATAGTGAATTTCCTGTTGCATGACAAATAGTGAACTAACAGTGAATCTCCCATTGCATGACTAATTCTGAACTAATAGTGAATCTCCTGTTGCATGATGAATAGTGAACTAATAGTGAATCTCCTTTCCTTCTGTATTCCCCTTAACCTAATCACCTTAATCTTCTTTGGAAGCTTCTGGAATTTCAAGTTAATGGCCTCTTCTGATTTGCTTGGATAATAATAATAATAATAATAATAATAATAATAATAATAATAATAATAATAATAATAATAATAATAATAATAATAATAATAATAACAACAACTTACCTGAAACTTAAGATATTGAAGGCTTAGAGCAGATCCCTTCTTCCAGTTTGATCTGTGAAATAAAAAAGAAGAACAATTATCAGTCTTGGCATCAACTACATATGATAAAATCACTTTATTAGCTTTATTTAACTTTACTTTTAACTTTACTTTATGTCAAATCTCGAGGGTGTTCAAGGAGCGGCTTTAATGTTGAATTAAAATAAAAAGCTTCTGAATGACTTGATAACTTTGGATCAAATTTACTTTCTTTTTCATCTTGTCAGAGTTGGAATATAAAGAGGATGTTTTATTTAGCAAAGTATCACAGACATAAATAAATAAATAAATAAATAAATAAATAAGTAAATAAATAAATAAATAAATTAGATAAACAAATAAATATGTAAATAAACAAATAAATGATGTTAATTTGTCTCTTTTGAGTGAAATGTTAACTTACTTGTTAATTCAATGAATAAATACTGGTACCAACTTACCTGTCTAATGATTAAACAGCAAAGGCTCTAATTGGGTAGAGCCAGACCTCCTCCTCTCTTCTCCGCTCTATACATCGATCTGTGAAAGAAAAAGGAAAAAGTTAGAGTCGGAACGACCGAATATTTCAATGAATATTTCACTATACGTGACTCTAACTGACATTCCCCGAGTCTTAAGCTCACACAGATAAAATTCAAATAAAAGTAATGTCTTTGAAACGACGGTTCTCTGATTCCCCAAAACATTTCAAGTAACGTTGGAAGAGTTTCACTTCCATTTTGAAGTTCTTTGGCTCCTTAAAAAGGAACCTTTAAAACGAACCCCTTAAAGAACAGGAATTTAAGTTCTGGTATTGTGAACTGGATCTTGCAGTACAGTGACTGACACTATCACGCAACCTCACTATCAGTGTAAATTTTGGTATTGTGTGCTAGATCTTGGGGTACAGTGACTATGACACTATCAGACAAACTCACTATCAATGTAATTTCTGGTTAATACCAGATCTTAGTTGTATAATATCAGATGACCTCACTATCAATGTAATTTCTGGTACAGTATTGTGTACCAGATCTTGGGGGGTACAGTGACCACGACACTATCAGAACCTCACTATCAATGCCCTAAATAGACCTAAAAATCAAATAATAAATGAAATATTCGCAAAAATATAGAAGATTTGGGATCTAAAGATTAACCATAGGCCTAGAATACATCCTCCCAAGGGGGCATTTTGGGGCATTTTGGCATCGCTGAAACCGAGATATATAGACTTATATAATTGATATATATTTTTCAACCTCATTAGGGCTAATTAGTCTCACAAATCGATCTAAATCAGTAAAATAGTCCGAAATTAAGCGAACATCGTCAAATCACCGAACCAAACATTGGCTCGAACTAGGTTAGAAGTTCGTCGAATCAGCAACGAAAAATGGCAATATCTAATTAATTTTACGTTAATTTATGTTATTAATTGTAATTAAGTTAATTAGTTGTATAAAACAAAAAATCCTACCTACATACAACCCTTTGAATGAAGGATACTCTCTCTATATGAAGGATACAAAGGTATCCACACAATTCGGAAATGACAGTCAGAATCCTAACAATATATCAGAGAGAGAAAAAGAATCCTTTGCAATTCGATGCATTGAACAGAATCGCAACAACAATCAGTCTGTTCTGCTTGAAAAAAAGTCTGATTTATTTAAGACTGACACCAAAAGACTGACACCAGATGGCAAACATTTTCCCATAACTCCTCAGGGGAAGTTTTTGCAAATGGAACCAGACAACGAATCGAGGTATAATTTCACACTGGGTCCGCTAACCATTTTTTTTTGGGGGGGGGCCACTTTGTGATGTTGGAAAACTGCCTATTTATATCAATCACCTTTCTATTAAGACCATTTTGCATTTGGATCAAATTCATACATGTGTATTCATATATATGTATTTATCTTATATAATACTGTGAAGGTTTTAACAGGAAAATCTATCATTTCAATAGACCTTTTAAAGAAGGAACCATCACAGTCAATCAATGAATTCCTGTGGCACCCTCAGGTGCCCCAAATATCTGCCATGTGCCAATTCCCTCAGGTCAATCAGACGTCCCCCTTCTGGTCGCCGATCCCAGAAATGTTCCCAAAGTTGTGGCCACACCCAACACTCTACCCCTTCATACACACACACAGACACACCAATACTCGAGACCCCCTCAGGAACTTACCGTGCCCAATGGATTTGATTTTCCTGCGGGTGGTGCCCTCCAGTCTGGAGACTTTGTCTGGTCTGGGGACGTACCCACAGACAGGTTCTAGAATGCAAGAGGGGCAACATTAGCTGCAGTGCAAGAAATGTGCTGAAATGTAATTGACACATTTTATAGGACAAAACACACATTAGCTTCACATGATACTTCCACACCAAAAATACACATACACACATTCCCAAGACACAAGATAAAATACAGAAATATACACTAACTTGACTAGTACAGCTTTTATAGAGTATTTAAAGTGTATATTAAATTGATAGCTAATATACAGAATAAAGTTCCTTCAAAAACTTTGGATTTTGTCAAGATTTTACGTAATGACCCCATTTTGTTTCCTGTAACTTCAAACAATAATTAATCCTTTTCCAAAAAGGATTTATTGTAATCCCAGCATCCCTGTCACAATAAATTTTCATATAAAGCCAAAATATATAATAAAATGTATATATAAAAAAAGAACAAATTAATACACTCAAAGAAAGGTGAAGGTGATATGAGTGACTGCCATTTTGTGTAACTGCTCTCTCTCTCTCTCTCTCTCTCTCTCTCTCTCTCTCTCTCTCTCTCTCTCTCTCTCTCTCTCTCTCTCTCTCTCTCTCTCTCCAGTGCAAGGATGAATAGAAACAAATTTAAGGACCTAGGAAATATGAAACTGGGCTAAACATGGACACCTGTTCTCATGAGAGAGACAGAGAGAGTATATAAAACCACAAAAAAATTAATAAATAAATAAATACAAATCTTGCAGATAATTTACCATTTTAATGAAGACATGAAGAAGTCAGATTATTATTATTATTATTATTATTATTGCTTACAGTATGCCCTAAAAATGTACACCGTATGCTGTACTGGCACTGAACTAATAGTGAATCTCCTGTTGCATGATGAATAGTGAACTAATAGTGAATCTCCCATTGCATGACTAATAGTGAACTAATAGTGAATCTCATATTCCAAGACTAATAGTGAACTAATAGTGAATATCTTGTTGCATGATGAATAGTGAACTAATAGTGAATATCCTCTTGCATGACTAATAGTGAACTAATAGTGAATCTCATATTACATGACTAATAGTGAACTAACAGTGAATTTCCTGTTGTATGAATGATAGTGAACTAATAGTGAATCTCCTATTGTATGACTAATAGTGAATCTCCTGTTGCATGACTAATACTGAACTAATAGTGAATCTCCTTTTTCATAACTAATAGTGAACTAATAGTGAATTTCCTGTTGGATAATGAATACTGAATAAATAGTGAATTTCCTGTTGCATGCCTAATAGTGAATTAATAGTGAATTGTCTATTGCTTGGCTAATAGGGAACTAATAGTGAATTTCCTATTGTATGACTAATAGTGAACTAACGGTGAATCTCCTGTTTCATAACTAATAGTGAATCTCCTGTTACATGACTAATAGTGAATCTCCTGTTTAATATCTAACAGTGAATCTCCTGTTGCATGACTAATAGTGAACTAATAGTGAATTTCCTGTTGCGTGACTAATAGTGAACTAACGGTGAATCTTCTTTGGCACGACTGATAGTGAACTAAGTGAATCTCCTTTTTCATAACTAATAGTGAATCTCCTTTTGCATGACTAACATTTTATTGTGAATCTCCTGTTCCATGACTAATAGTGAACTAATAGTGAATTTCTTGTTGCATGATTAATAGTGAACTAATAGTAAACCTCCTGTTGCATGACGAATAGTGAACTAATAGTAAACCTCCTGTTGCATGACTAATAATAAACTAATAGTGAGTCTCCTCTTGCATGACTAAAAGTGAACTAATAGTGAATCTCATGTTGCATGACTAATACTAAATTAATAGTGAATTTCCAGATGCCAGACTAATAGTGAACTAACAGTGAATCTCTTGTTGCATTACTAATGGTGAACTAATAGTGAATTTTCTGTTGCATGACTAATAGTGAATCTCTTGTTACATGACTAATAGTGAACTAATAGTGAATTTCCTGTTGTATGACTAATAGTGAACTAATAATGAATCTCCTGTTGCATGACTAATTGTAAGCTAATAGTAAATTTCCTGTTGTATGACTAATAGTGAACGTTGATTGAATGCAAAGGGTCAAGCAAGAAAGCAATAATGCTTCCACAAGCACAGACAACTCGAGAGAATTGAATACCAATGAAGACACAATTAACACTCAAGAGGGAACTGGAAATAAAACTGATCCACTTGAACTGCTCCTTGCTTCAATATTTGAAGCTCTGAGGATTCCACAACTGCACTTGATAAACTATTCCACATTTTAGTTTTGGCCAAGATAAAACTGGGTGAAATGTAACATTAGTAAGTAACCATTTTGACATGGGCAGCTGAACTGCAATATGCTACCGTTGCACTGTCGAGTAAATTCATTGTAACGGTAGATCACAAACTGCTCATGCAAGATGTCTCAGACCCTTGCTATTTAGCTTCAAATTGTCTTTCACTGTCAACTTCCATAGTTCTGTCACCATACTTCTGACAAGTGTTTCACAATATCCCACTAGCACAGCAGATTCAAGTGATTCCCAGCTGTGTGTAGCCCCATCAAAAATCAGCCCAGAATATCATTAGCCCCCTTCCTTACATCATTTAAACTCTAGTCAGGCACAGGAAACAGGGTACATGACCTCTTCAACCTGGCTGACCAATGCTTATCAGGTCCCACAAATCAATTCCATATTTATATTTCTATAGATATTGATGAGATGTCTGTCTCCTGACCCAAGATTCCTAGAGCAGTGTAATCATTGTAATCTAATACCAATTCCAGCACAAGGACTCAACCCAACACACTTATTCTCTCAAGAATACAGTACTCCAGTATGTCTATGCTGACTACTGAGTTTCCATTACAAAGATTTTAATTATCTGTAGGTTAACTGATAAAACAGATAGATTTTAAGACTCCTCTACAGTCAAGAGACCCTCTGACGTTGCAAAAGGGGTCACTGCTGATTTATATCAACTCATTTTCACATCTGGAATTCCATGTAAGCTCACCTGGAAGCCCAGAACGAACTGGAAAGGATGGAGGAGTCTCCGTAGACATCAACTGGACCTCGTTCTTGTCAACGTGACGATGCATTCTGCAAAAATGATAAAGGAATCAGAAGGGTTGGTTAACATGCAGGATAAGGAACAAAGGGAGAACATTTCTATAAAGGAAATCTACTAGAAAGGTGAATATTGCAATTAATATCACACCTGGAAACTTTCCAGTTGCAGGAACCACGACTATATTACTGTCCCCAGTTAAGGAACCTCTGGATACCAGTATTTATCCATTATGTAAAGACCAACTTTGCTTCTAACCAAATTGCCTTTCCTTGCAACAGAGAACAATTCTAAACACCTACAATTCCTGTTAAAATGTCTACAAATCAAGTGCTTTCAATGCTTGTGAATGTAACAAGCCTGGCGTCTACCTAAGGGCTTAATGTCTAAGGCTGTCTACAAGTTTCTTCAATATACAATTTGGGGATAAATCACTTTTTTCAATTTAGAGACCCAATTAAGCTTTTATGCAGCTGACAAACTTTCCAGTGTTCATTTGCATAATGATTATTGCTAGACATTATGAGCAAATTGTACTGTTTCTGCACATCAGTGAGGGTGTGTACTGTGTAATTCTTAAAAAGTGTATTTGTTAAATAATTTAAAGTGACTTTATCTCATAAGTGTTTTTTTTTTACACAATTGAAAGATTTGAGTGAATAAATTTCGTAATTTATCATAATAGATTTTCTTTTTACTTGTTAAATTTGTATCTTTGCTAAGTGACTGTGTTCACATATATATATATATATATATATATATATATATATATATATATATATATATATATATATATATATATATATATATATATACACATATATATCTTCAGTGCTAAATTTATAAAGAAAAAGCCAAAAATTATTCACGTACTGCTTAGTCACAATATATTGGGTATATGCCCAATTCTGTTATCAATATAATCTTTATAATCCTTTTATAAAAAGGGAATTGTGTCCTAAATAGGATTAAACTAAGATGAATTCCTGTGGTACATCATATAAGGATGGTCATGATAAGAATCTATCCTGTTAGTTAGTATAAGATTAACTTTCTCTTCTCAAAGGTGGGTTTAAAATTAACATAATTATTCCCACATTCCTAAATCTTACAGACTTATAGATAAAATATATTGCAATATCACAAATCCTTTTGACTACAACTTATCCTTCATGAGATGTGAAATAGTTATATACTTTTTTCATTCTAACCTTCTCCCAGGAGGTTACCATACCCGCACCCAATTTCTGACAGGCCACGCCCACTAAAATAGGGCAGACGTGGGGCATTGCCCTTTGAGGCTGTGAGTTTGAATGGTGTGTCATGAAGGTTGAAGGATCTGGGAGAATGACCCTATGAATGGGTGTCTTGGAAACTACAGACCAGTGAAGACTTCCACCACCAATTTTAACAGCTGATTAGGACCTCAGAAAGGAGATTAAGCGTTCTTACATTTTCATTACAGGATCCAACCATATCCAACTTGTCACTGGTGGCACCACACACACATACACACATATATACACAAATACACAGCATTCCATCTCACATACACATTGCAGACACACCTTTACCAAACCACCCTGGCCTCTTCAACGTACAATATGAAAAGCTTATCTGATTCACAGAGAAAATAACAAGATCACCTTTTATGCAGCTTGCAAACACCTTCTAGTTACACATGAAAGTGTATTGTGTAAATGACACAGCAGGTACACAGCAGGGAGAGTATGTGCTGTGTAACTCATAATTATCAGGGCCTCTGTTACACAAAGTATCAAGATTTGGGTGAATACTTTTTCTAGTTTGTTTGAACTGTTTCCTTGTCAACTTTGTATACATGTATGTATGTATACAGTATATATATAAACCTGTATATATAGATGTGTGAGTGTAGACACAAACAAACACACACAAACTTTCAAAGCTAAAGTTATGAAGGAATAGACAAATATTGCCGTTGTTCTCCTTCTTAACAATATATGGGGTATATGACCAAATACTCTTAATATAAATTTCCTTCTATTATTGATATATATATTTTTAACCTGGTTAGGAAAGGCTTTGTGTCCTAATCATCTTTATAAGCTTCCTTCCTCTTTCCAAAGATGGCTTTAAAATTAATATCTCTCTCTGCCTCAATCTTTCCCAGATGGGATTAAACATGAGTATAATGTCTTATACCTTTCTTCCTGAGGTTCTATCAGGCCTAAATCTGCATCTTACCCCTTTTCCCATGATTCCCTGGAGCATCCAAGAGGTCATATTAGTCCCATTACTTCCAAATCTACTGCTTTTCTGGTCAACGTTCCCTCATGCCTTCCTACTACATGTACAAACCATCTCAGTCTTTGAGGTCCAAGTCAGTTTTCCAAACTCTGGACTCATATCTCTGATATTTTCTTATATGTAATATTATTTTCCCAACATATTCTGGCCATGAATCTTCGCATAAATCATGATGGCTAAGGTCACATTATCTCTCTGCCGATCACCCAATTTCATACTGTTTCAATACACAAGCCATATACACCACACATTCAGTACATTGTAAAATATTCAACACTTTTCTGTCATTTACATTCAATATACATATTCCACCTCCATTTAAACATGCCCACATACCTCCAAGTAGTGAATCAGCAGTGTATTAAGTTTTTCAAGTCGTTAATTCTCCTAATTAAGCAAATAAATATTGCATTAACTGCATTATTACGAAAGCCAGATTTATATAGGGATGGGAAAGCTTTATCCAGAACATTTTTCATTGTTTTATTTTGGATAATTTAAGGAAATTTAATTTACGTATTAATATCTGGTCCTATTTAATTACTACTATACCTATAGAAAAAAGAATTCCCTGGGCATGGCTTGGCATAGGTGGAAAATGACCACCGTACCCTCGACTAACCCGGGGAAGGCATGCGTTTAGCCCCTGTTATGGAATACTTCCCAGGAATATAATAGATAACCTTTAAAGATTAGTGTAACCTTCTACACAGAAGAACGGACGGTCATCATCTTACGTCAAGAGGAATTACCTACTTCTTTCTAATTACTGCAGACGTATGAATTATATCTGGCTTAGGATGGACTACTGTAGGCATTCATCATCTGAGAAAGGCTTTATCAGGTTTTAAATGTTCATATAGACATAAATGTCTCCTGTCCGAGGGTATCAAGGTTAGGTCAGGGTATTCGAGATCCTGTGGGGTATATTCAATAGCTTTAAGCTAATAGCCAAGCTAGGGTCTACTAGGATATATTAACTATTTTAAATTGATAAATAGGACCAAATAGCAACAAATATATTAAATTTGATCAAATACAAAGGTTACACGACGAAGCAGATAGATAAATAGATAGCCAAAATACTTGGCTACTAATGGCTAGGTCTTGTACCCTAGTAGGAACCTGTGGCTATAAGGATTCCCGGGAATCTAAATCATTCCAGGTCATCATTCCCACTTCAAATAATCCCTGCCACTACAAAACTCATTCCAGGATGAAAATATATTAAAATTATGACTAATTTTATTAAATTTCATCGATTTTGTCGTCGAGACTCGATCTCTGAGGCCTGAAATCACGCCGAGGTTTGGCTGACGTCATTCCAAGGTAATAACGTAATTAAGGACTATTTAACCCATTTGGGTCAAATTCTGCCACTAATTAACGAATTCGAGGGTGAAAAAATATAGAAATTAAAGCTTATTTGGTCTAAATATGATGATTTCAATCTATAGGACGACGTTGTGATTCGTATCATGGGATGCATTCGATGACAAATAAATAAATGATAACGAAGATAAACGTAATAAATTCGTTACAAACGCAACAGTAAAAAAGAGAGAGAATATAAGAGAGAAAGATAAAGATTGAAAATGGTGTTTTTTATTAGCAATCGAAGTCACCGGGAAAAAGAAAGTAAGATTGTAGATAATTTTTTTCATTCATACTCGAATGCGTCGCTTTTTCATCCATTATTTTATTTAATTACTGGATTTTTATTTATTTCATGATTTCTGAATCATCTGCGATATATTTCCCAAATTTCTGCTGGTCCAATTCATTTAATTTCGATTTAATTACGAAGAAATGAAGCCATTTCCGTCGTCCCCAATTGCAGACGACGAGAGAGAGAGAGAGAGAGAGAGAGAGAGAGAGAGAGAGAGAGAGAGAGAGAGAGAGAGAGAGAGAGAGAGAGAGAGAGAGAGAGACGAATCACTGACGTCTTTTGGGCCAAGTTACTCTTTCACTGAACAAAAATTCCTACCAATTATTTTTTTCAATCGCTCCGTATGACGTCATATTTGAATCTACGTTAATGAATTAGGTGTCATTTTAAAGCTAAAGAGTTGATCTTTATCATGATATGTTTGAAAATTCCTAAAAATTAAAATTAAATATCGATATTACGAGTAAAAGTTAGCCGTAACGAAAAAAAATCGTACTACTTTTTTTTTAACAATTCATGATAAATCGGAGAAAAATTATATATCACTGCTATTTACACCCTGTTAAAGCCTGATAAATTGCCTTTCCAATGATATAATATTTATCACCATTTTAGCTACGTATGATATGATAAAGCGCTTTAAAAAACTGTAAAAAATAGTTCAGTGGGGTTGTAAGTTCGCCGAGTGGAACAGCGGTTTAAGTGACTCTTATTAAAAAATCCCAGTAAATCGAAATATTAATATATCATATTTCCCAATATAACGTGAAAAACGTATGATAAATTACCTTTACACTGATGTGTAATTCAATAGTATTTGCGCCACATAACACTAACAAAAATCGATATAAAAAAATGTTACAATAACATTTGTACTGCTGGTAAGAGTTGGCCGATCGGAGAAAGAGATATTTTTTAAAAATTTGGCAAAATTACAGATAGTGATATATTTACATTGTCTTTATACAGTGTAATAGATTGATAATTAAAATTTTTAATGATATATAACTTTAATATATTTTCTACCGGGAATGAAGTTAAATTGACAAAAAATGCAACTTTAGGCTCGAATATCAAGCGAGAATAATAGGTTGGTAGGCTGTCAGCGCAAATTTATTTATTTGGTTTTTACAAAATTTGCTAAAAAAAAAAAAGCAACGTACGTATCTCACCCAGATAGCATATAAATGACGTTTTCTTCAGAGAGAGAGAGAGAGAGAGAGAGAGAGAGAGAGAGAGAGAGAGAGAGAGAGAGAGAGAGAGAGAGAGAGAGAGAGAGAGAGAGAGAGAGAGGGAATGTTTCCAGGATTTGGGGTAACTAAAGCATAAATTTCTATGACAATAATTTGCTTTGATCGCTCGGTGTAAAGTTATAATTGAAGCTACGTTAATGAATTAGGTGTCATTTTAAAGCGAAAGAGTTGATCTTTATCATGGTATATTTAAAAACACCTAAAAAGCAAAAATAAGTATCGATGTTACGAGTAAAACTTAGCCGTAACGAAAAAAATCGGATACTTTTCTTTAACAATTCATGATAAATTCGGAGAAAAGTGAAATACCACTTATGTTTACACCTTGATAAAGCCTGATAAATTTAATTTCCAATGATATAATATCTACTACTATTTAAGCTACGTATGATATGATAAAGCTCTTTCAAAAAATTGTAAAATATAGTTCAGTGGCGTCGTAAGTTCGCCGAGTGGAATAGCAGTTTATGTGACTTATTAAAAAATTCTCAGTAAATCGGAATATTAATATATCATGTCTCCCAATATATCGTGGAATAGTATGATAAATTAAATTTACATTGATATATAATTCAATAGTATTTGCGCCACATAACACTAACAAAAAAAAATCGATAAAAAAATGCAAAAAAAAAAAAAAAAATCATTCCCACCGCCGCACTGGTACGTTGGCCGATCGGAGAAAGATATATTTTTTAAAAATTTGGCAAAATTACAGATAGTAATGTATTTACATTATCTTTATACAGTGTAATAGATCGATAAGTAAACTTTTTAATGATATATAATTTTAATAGATTTCCTGCCGGTAATGAGGTTAAAACGACAATAAAAAAAATGCAACTTTAGGCTCGAATAATAGGTTGGCAGGCTGTCAACGCAAATTTATTTATTTGGTTTTTACAAAATTTGCTAAAAAAAATGTATATCACCCAAATAGCATATAGATGACGTTTTCATCTGAGAGAGAGAGAGAGAGAGAGAGAGAGAGAGAGAGAGAGAGAGAGAGAATGTTTCCAGGATTCGGGGTAACTAAAGTGCAAATTTCTATGGCAATAATTTTCTTTCATCGCCCGATGTAAAGTTATAATTGGAGCTATGTTGATAAATTAGGTGTCATTTTAAAGCTAAAGAGTTGATCTTTATCATGGTATATTTAAAAACACCTAAAAAGCACAAATAAGTATCGATGTTACGAGTAAAAGTTAGCCGTAACGAACAAAATCGTACTTTTATTTAACAATTCATGATAAATCGGAGAAAAGTGATATATCACTTTTGTTTACACCTTTCGAAAGCCTGATAAATTTCATTTCCAATGATATAATATTTACTACTATTTAAGCTACGTGTGGTATGATAAAGCGTTTTCAAAACACTATACACTATAGATCATTGGCGTCGTCAGTTCGCCGAGTGGAATAGCGGTTTATGTGACATTAAAAAATTCTCAGTAAATCGGAACATTAATATATCATATCTCCCAATATATCGTGAAATAGTATGATAAATTACCTCTACATTGATATATAATTCAATGGTATTTGCGACACATAACACTGACAAACATCGACATAAAGAAAATGTTACAATTGCATTCGTACTGCTGGTAAAAGTTGGCCGATCGGAGAAAGATATATTTTTCAAAAATTTGGAAAAATTATAAATATTAATATATTTACATTATCCTCACACAGTGAAATATTTCGATAAGTGAACTTTTCATTGATATATAATTTTAATAGGTTTTATACCGGTAATTAGGCTAAAAAGGCCACTAAAAATTTAACTTTAGTCTCGAATATCGAGGGAGAATAATCGACTGTGGTAGGTGACGAACGCAATAGAGAGAGAGAGAGAGAGAGAGAGAGAGAGAGAGAGAGAGAGAGAGAGAGAGAGAGAGAGAGAGAGAGAGAGAGAGAGTGTTATAACACTTTTAACAACCTCAGTATGACCTAACCTGACCTATATCCTTAAATTTGGCCAGGACTGTTCCAGCAATTATGAAGGTTGTAAACAGTTTAAATAAAACAATAGGTCATCACTGACCTACAACCCATATGTCAGATCATAACCTCTATATATAACCAGTTATTACAACCTATAACATTACACTGACTTATCCTACATAAGGTATCAATTGACACCACATTTAAGTGACCTTATTCATAAGAAAAATGTCAATTTAGGTCAAATAAGGTCAATTCATCACATACCAGACTCTGCAGAGGATTGTGGGAGCCTAAAATTTATTTAAGGCTTTAATAAAACTCAATTATGGGGCATTAATTTGTCACTAAACACTGAATGTGACCTATACTGACCCCAATTGGACCCAGAATCTAGTAAATTCCACAATATCTGGGTATTTATGGCCATTCACTAGGACTAAAACAATTTTACCCTTCAATGATACCCAATTGGGGTCATTAATTGGTCAAACCCCATAAATACCTTGGTGCATATCCAAGTATGACCCACATAACCCAATGTGACTTGTTTGACCCAGAATCTGTGAAATTCCTTGAATTTTGGGCAGTTTCGACAGTTTGATGGCCCCTAACTTCCTTCACACTGCAAAAAAAAACCCTGTTTTGGGTCATAAATTGGTCAATGAATACCCAAAATGTGACCCAACGTAACCCAGTGTGACCCAATATGACACAATGGGATCTAAATTGACACAATGTGACACCAATTTATCGCTGAATCTATCATTTTCCTCGAATTTTGGGCAGTTTTGACAATTTAATGGCCCCTAACTCACTTCATACTGCAATAAAACCCTATTTTGGGTCATAAATTGGTAAATGAATGCCCAAAATTTGCCCAACATAACCCACTGTGACCCAATATGACACAATGCGACACCAATTTGATCAAGAATGTATCATTTTCCTCGAATTTTGGGGAGTTTTGACAATTTCATGGGCCCCTATTCACTTCACACATCAATAAAACCCTATTTTGGGTTATAAATTGGTCAATGAATGCCCAAAATGTGACCCAATGTGGTCCAACATGATCCCAACATGACCCAGAATCTAAAACAATTTAAATATAATGAATAAACTTACAATTAATTCCGTAAAAAATGTCACTATTTTCACTCTAGCTATAAACACTCAGTCTTGTCTCAGACTGCTAGAAAATCATTGCCCAATTCTCCCTGGACCTGTCAGGAGACAGGATTACAAACTCGTTTCTGATTGGCTGAGGACTTGAGCTTTTCAATAAGGGTATTTAAAAGCCATCCTCCTTGGCTGGACTATGTAAAGACGAGTTCTGATTGGTTGCTGAGACAAGGTCAGTCTTGTCAGAGTTTTCAGTGGAGAGTTGTTTGTTTGGGTAACAATTGTTAATCTTAAATATTATATATAAAATGAACTACCTGCTTTTTTGTTAATACATTAATGTATTATGGAAGGAAATTTATTAATACATTCATTTATCAAAGAATAACGATTTTAATGAAGAAAAACAACAAAAACAAGAAAATATTAAAAGATTTTTGGTGAAAATTGGAAAATCTAGGTAACAATTGTTACTAAATATTACATATAAAATAAACTACTCGTTTTCACGCTAATAAATTAATGTATTATGGAAAAAATTTATTAATACATTAAATTATCATAGACAACACCACAAAACAAATGACAAAACAAAAAAAAACGGAAAATATTAAAATTAATTCTTCCCAAACAAGTGAACAACATGACTGCGTGTAGCCAACTAAGACATTTACTGTAATTATGATATTTAGGTGATTTTCTATATATTTAACAAATCACTTATTATATAGCCCATAAAACACACAGATACACATGTGTATGTGTGTATGAGTGTGTATATGCCAGTGTATTGTGTATAGACATACACATATACACATTTAAAACATATATAGGCCTACAAACACTATTTCAAATGTACACACAAGCTAATATACCTATGTATACACATACTCATGTGTGTATACATACATCTGTATGTATATACACATGTATGTGCCAATATACACACCTACACATTAATACAACATAATCCTACAAACATTAACAAACACACATAAATCTGTATTTATACAAATTAAACTGTGCACATACATGGATACAATCACAGAATACATACATGAATACACATATACATACACATATACCTATATACACATATATACAAATATATACACAAATGGCTTGGATATCCAATTAACATTTTCTTTGGAGACATAATTACATTTTCTATGTAATAATTCAATGTATGATTATTCTGTTGCTATTACAATTGCTGTTTGAGAGAGAGAGAGAGAGAGAGAGAGAGAGAGAGAGAGAGAGAGAGAGAGAGAGAGAGAGAGAGAGAAATTACTACTTAGAGAGACAGAGACACTATTGCCAGAGAAAGAGAGAAATCACTACTTAGAGAGAGAAAGAAATTACTACTTAGAGAGAGAGAGAGAGAGAGAAACCATTGTTTTGAGAGGGAGAGAAAATTGCTTTGAGAGAGAGAGAGAAATTACTACTTCTAGAGAGAGCGAGAGAGAAATTAATACTTAGAGAGAGAGATAACCATTGCTTTGAGAGAGAGAGAGAGAGAGAGAGAGAGAGAGAGAGAGAGAGAGAGAGAGAGACTAACTACCCACCAACTCTAAATTTCCACCTCTTACCTGTAGGATTCAACCTAATAACTGTAATCCTCCCTTTGATTTTGTTGAAGGGTTCAACCTCTTAAATCCTTCTTTGATTTTGTTGAAGGATTTAACCTCTTAAATCCTTCTTTGATTTTGTTGAAGGATTCAACCTCTTAAATCCTGTTTCTTTGATTTTGCTGAAGGATTTAAACCTCATTAATCTCCTTTCCATTTATTTCTATCTTGTTCCTTCACGCATATAGCATGCTCACATTAATCCTATTTTCCTCAGGATTTATTGCGTCCAATATACCTAGATTTATGACGGTAAATCCTGCGTATCCTAAGCGAAGTTTCTGGGGTCACTTCAGTCTACTATAGGCCTACATGACCAATCTCTTCTTTTAGTAATTACGAAATTCACCTCGACAAGAACCCACCAACATCATATCCGTATTGTACCCAGACAATTGCAATAACCTCTAAGTTAATGGAGAATTGCATAATTACAATGCATATGTTGTCTGTTTAAGTTGACTGTGATCATTGCTTGATCCAATTAAAATACAGACTACGCAATTGGACCACGTTTCTATTATGTTGATTGGTTGATTATGCAATTGAGGCCTCGAAGACCAAGCGCCACCACCAAACTGATGGACGTGACAAGGTGGTCTCCATGAACCTGAATCAAGATTCTTGGAGCTACCATGCTTGGCATGTCTGGAAAAAGCTTTTCTTGGGTCATGGAGCAAGTGTTGCTCTTGGAATCATCACAGAAAGCTTTCCCACAGGTGGGCTGATTAACTGCAACCGTGATGACAGACAAGGATTTGTTCCTCAAGAAAGTGCCAACCTTGTAGAAAAGATTCCGGCAAACTCTTGTGGTCCAGTTTTCTCGGCTAACATTCACTTAACGATTTTCGCCTTCTCCTCAGCGTTGCAGTTATGGGGGAATGTGACTGACCACAGCTCCTTGACTCCACCCTCGTCAGTTTCAAAACCTGAGGTCGTACCACCCAAACTCATTATTCAACCACCAGACTTGACCTACCAGGCCAGGACCATCAACAATCCATGTGAGGAGCAGACCAAAACTCCACCTTCGTTCTTTTAGACGGTCTCATCCAGGGACACTACAAAACCCATTGGCATTCTGATCATACGATGCGATCTAAAACCTGGACTGTTTCAGCTGACCGAGGTCATTGCTTGATGACAAAATCAGGGATAGATTAAAAAAAAGTCACAGCTTAACAAAGTTTTAATTCTTATACTCACTTCGTTTTTAATACACCTCATACTTTCTTTGGTTCTGAAAAGACATGAAAGAAGAGGATTTTAAAAGAACACTGATTCATTTGTGTTTTTTCGTAAGCAAAACCTTACCTAAAATGGAAAACTGCTGTATCAGCAAAATTGTCGAAACCGACATATGCCACCTATTGGCCTCGTGAAGCACTAATACGCAAGTTACTGCAGTTTCAGAATGATTCTGCAATGCTTTTGCATGAGCATTCAGGGGGTCCCATTTGCAGTATCTGCAAAATCAGCGGTAAGGCAACGGAGTATCTACCATTTTCCTCAGTTTTGTATTTTTGCAGATATTGCAGTCTTCCATTTCAGGGCAGTGCTCTTACATGTTTTTTTTTTAGTTTCAAAAAGTACTGTGAATTCAGTGAATTACAGTTTTGCTGTAATATCAAATATATTACAGCAGTAATGAAGAAGCCGACCACCACATAGGGCTTTTGTCTTCCTCAAATCTCTGCTCGTCCACAGCTAAGTAAGCCGTGAGTCGTCAAAGCCTTCTTTGAGGCCACAGGTCAGCTGAACAAAAATGTAAAACTGTAATTCAGTAATACTACTACTACTAATAATAATAATAATATTGCTAAGAAATTCACAGTCTCATGAAAAACAGTTTGTGTAATAGAAATCCACAATTATATCGTAAACTATATTACTATGCAAAATACAAAAGCAAAGAATTTCGAAAACCTGAACAGTGTTTTTTAACACAAACACTGATTCGGAACACCTGAGTAATATAGTTTACTATATAATTGTACATTTGTATTAAGCAAAATAAAAATAATAATAATATTTACAATACTCTTCTGACCACAATTACAACATATGTAAACACATACCACCCTGGAATATTTCATATACACACAAAATTCAAATTACATCTAAAACAAATCTCCAGTTCCCTGTTGATTCAGGTAAAGAATAAACCTCATAGCTAAATTATTATTATTATTATTAATATAAAATATTACTCAAAAGATGAATCCTATTCATATGGAAAAATCCCACCAAAGGGGCCACTGACTTGAAATTCCAGAAGCTTCCAAAGATTATTGTGTTGTTCATTTGGAAGAAGTAAGAAGTAAAAGGAAATGCAGAAATGGCAGCTCCCACTTATTAAAAAAGGAAAAATAAATTCATAAATAGATAAAAATGTATTAAAATGCCAGGAGAATAGTTTTAGGGAAGTAATGCATTGCATCTTGACTCGAACTCATCAAGTTCTGGTTGAACGACATCCTCTAGAGGGAGGCTTCTGCAGGTTAGTGACTACCCTGTGGCAAAGTTGTATGGGATAGGAGTTCTATCTTCTCTACTACTAAATAGTTTTACTACTTTTACTGATCTCCAAATAAGATGTGAAGACTAGATCAAAATAAAGTTTTAAAAAGTTAAAATGATGATTTTGGCGTCATTGTAAAGCTTAATACTTGTAATTTATAAATGTACCTTCACAAAAGGAATATAACAAGTCCCATACTTTAAAATAACAAGGCAAAGTTGGCTTTCAATCTTCTATTGATGACTCATACTGGTATGTCATTGAGGTCAATTTTCAGCCAACTTTGCACATCTTTTTCATTTATGGTATATAAGTTTTATCCTTTTATGAACATGGCAAAATAATGTACAAGTATTCAGCTTTATAATGACACCAAATTCAGCCTCTTACTGTGAAAAGTCACTGAGCACAGCGTGATCCAAGAAAAAACAGCGTATTTGCTGTAAGCAGTACTCTCCTTACATTCTTACACTTTGTGCTGACAAGTGCAGGCGAAGATGTACAACACAATTGACAGAAATGAGAGGCAAAATCCACGAAGAGAATTGGAACATCACTTACGACACACAACCGGGAAATCTCATTCCTTTCTCAATAAATCAGGGAATGAAATACAGGTCTGCCGGACATTCCTCGTACGAACTCTTGGATACAGTGGCAATAGTCGTTGTCGACGTGGTGAAAAATTCTGAAGATTCTGTTAGAAGGACGAACAAAGCACAGCCTGACGTGAGGGGTCGATGCATCCCCGAAAATAGGAAAGATCATTCAATAATAATGGAAAGACGTTCGTCAGGCCTATAATGAAGATAATTCAAAGTTCTCTTGCTTCCAATGATTACAGGACTGAAAAGCCGCATCTCTGTGCCTCGACTGATTGTATTCAACGAAACAATTGCCACCGTGAGGGAAAAAGACATTAAAGAAGGAAAAGATTGTAAAGTATATAAGATAAACATTATGCTATGGTACGGGATGAATCAACTTATTAAAAAGCAAAGAGATGCACAGGATTTTCTTTTCTGAAAACCAAATTAATATATAGTATTAACCTCAAATATCTGACACCAGGCCACTGAAATGACTGGAGGTGCTGGGCATCAATGGCAGGGAATATTTCTTTAATAACCCACCAACAAACAATCACAAATCAACTGTAGATGTCATGTTTGAGAATGAGTCATTAGATTTCAGCACAAGACCTCTTTCAAAGAGCTTCAATATAAGTTTCGTAATTTTGCAAAAAAAAAAAGAGTTAAAACACCACGTGATCTCCTAATGACTCCCCTGAAAAATTGTCCCAGGGGAATATCTTCTATAAAGAAAAACATAATTGACAAGCTAGTTTGCAAAATGCCCCCAAACCGAAGAGAATTCTGGGTCCACATGCCACATAATGAATCGAGCAAAGATCTGCTATTGAATTATGTTGACCCAAAATCCATATGGATTTTTTTGATAAGTGAATGAATTTTTTTCAATAAACAATTGCATTAAATGGATGTATTTTTTCCTATCCTGAAAACAATACTTTTCCCTTCTAAATTCCATACTTTTTTTGTTAATATACATTCTGCCGAATATTTTTATAAAATTATTAAAGCAAAGGATTACAAGACATCGTGTCCACATTTTAGCAGAAGTTAGTGTTATATTATCATTAATTTTGCAATTTTATACAAGATTTGTGGAAATCTAGTGGCTTAAATCAAGAGTCAAGATGTCAGTCTGCAGATATGCAAAATTACACAGCACTGACACAAGTACGAATAAAGTAATGGATGTTTAAAACTTTAAATTCAATTTTCTCAAAACGGGGATTTTGGAGATGATGCGTTCTGCCTTTTCGCTGTTGTACAAAAATGATAAGCAGGATTGCATACATGTTATATACGTACGCAAACACTGGCATAAAATCTAGAACCATATGCTGTACATACTAGTAAAATGATGACATACTAGTAAAATTCAGTGTTAAAATATGAACATAAAAAATGAATAATGTATTAGATAAAACCAACAAAAAGTAAATATATATTAAACTTTTATATTTAAAATATATACTTAGCATATAAAATAAATATGACTCAAATCTTTATTAAATATATACTGACATCATATTTCATTAAAACGACCAGATTCTTGCAGAGAACCCAGAAGGTTATCTGCCTCAACGTCACCATTTAAAACTTCTAAAATAGTCTTCCCAGTTAGTAAGTACTTTGCCCTAAGGTGATGGGATTTAGGACAGTGCACCAGCATGTGTTCGACAGATAGCTGACCACCACAGTGAGCACAAACTGGGGCACTGGTTCCCTCAAAAATATAGCTATGGGTGAAGCGGGTAAGTCCAACATGAAACCTTTTCCTTCTGAACAAAATACAGAGCTGTGATAAGCATGTAATGCAAAATAATTTCCTTCCACAACAAACACATCTTAAATCGTGGAATCGCCTTAATCGAACACTTTCTGAGTGTATGGGCACAGCACATTGAAACACATGAACACAGTTGCTATAACATCTACAGATACATAATTGTAATAACCATAATGGCCTCTTCGCTTCTCTAATTCTTCACACCTTCTGGATGTCCCTGACGGTGCAAGGCCTTACGTCCAAATGCAAGAATATCAAGTACAGTAATTCTGATGTCCATGGTAGGATTTCAATCGACGTCCAGAGTACAAGAACAAGGTCACATTGCCAACCTGACCTTTGGTACCATGACCTCGTTCTGATATTCTGGACACAGTTTTGCATTCTGCTACGGACATCAGAATTACTTCACTCTTGCATTTGGATCTATATAAATGACTACAATACAGATGTGATACCAAAGGCTTATGGGTAGGACAAATTGCCCAAAATTGACCAAATTTCACAATTTTGAGGCATTTTTGACAATTCGATGGCCCCAAAATTTAATAAAACTCATTATAGAGGCATTAATTCAACAAAAAACTCAAAAATGTGAACCAACTTGACCTAACCTGACCCAGAATCCACCAATTTTCATGAATTTTGGGCATTTTTTGTCAATTTAATCTCCCATAAAATAGCACAACCTTCAATTTTGCCCAATTTAGTCACAGTGGTCACAAAATGTGACCACTCTGGCCAAAAGTCTATTATTGTGAGATGAGAATCCTAACTAGGTGGTCTGGTTAAACTCTTTTATAATTCTATACAAATGCCTGGCCCGGAGAGAATACACTTTAAAATACCAAACATTCATTTTGAATGACTCTCTCTTTTCTAACATTCTACAATATTCCAACACTATTAATTGATGATGACAAAGTAAGATTTTCATCAGCTATATAATTATGCACTGCAGATAAAATAACTAAAGTTTCAACTTATCACAAGGCTTATAAAGATATGCCAACTGGGCACTGAATTGTGAACTCAGTTCTTTCAATTATAACAATATAACAAGTGAACAT
Source organism: Macrobrachium rosenbergii (assembly GCA_039081455.1). Taxonomy (NCBI): domain Eukaryota; kingdom Metazoa; phylum Arthropoda; class Malacostraca; order Decapoda; family Palaemonidae; genus Macrobrachium; species Macrobrachium rosenbergii. Next base: position 134,388 of record JANJGK010000776.1, read on the forward strand.
CAATCACTGACTTGCAAAAGCAACTTTCCACACTCTAAAATATTCATATACAAATTGGGAATACAGAACAGCACAAAAATACTATAATAATTATAAAAAATTACAGTACACAGCACTTACAAAAACACTTGAAAAAACCAAATTACAAGGGCAATTGTACATAATACTTTATATTAGTTTCACAGACAATTTCAAACTTGAAAAAAGTCCTGCATTGGAAACAGCAGTATATGCAAGAACACCATCTCAGAGTTATACAAAAAGACCATTTCAGAGTTTAACAGGCAAATGAACAAGAGATTTTTCTATTCTAGATGGAATCTCGATGCTGGTACTCCACCAAGTGAGGTTACAGTGCACTGGGGAACATAGACACACGAGAAGTAGAGGAAACAGTGACATAATTAGACCACTAGAGTGTCTTCGCAGCTTTACCTCAGCGGTGCAACAACGTCGTACCAATCACCATCGGCACAATGCTTAATATCTGGAACAAAGACATTGTGTAAATATACAGAGCACTCAAGATAAAATCACAAACAAAAACAGACTTAAAACTGAGGAATTTAAAGATGGAGTCTGACCAATTTTTAGAGAAGGCTCTCTCAACTTTTTAAGAGATTACACCATAAAAACGACAAATAATTCAAACTTGGCCATCATCTTCCCAGGTCACACAAGGGGAAAACGATACATTCAACTAACAGGCAAGGATAACTCTATTTAGCAGTCTACTTAACAAAGGTACAGAAGTTTCAGATCACTGAGTCATGATTCTAGACAATGACAGGGCTTGGTCAAAGGACTTGGTCAAAGATTTGTTGATAAACCAGAGGTCACAATTAGAACAAGGTCATGATAAAGAATTTGAAGCAAGGAAAATGATAAAGAATTTGAAGCAAGGAAAAATAATTGAGGGCCAAAGAGACACGCCACAGAATAGATTCCAGTCTACAGAAGTACCCAAACTGTCTGCAGAAAGCTGAAAATGTAGACATGCAAAATGCAATAAACTGATTGCTGATTGGTCACTCAGACCCCATTATTCATAAACTGCATAATTTTTTCAATGAAAGCTTCAAGTCTGGGCAACCACAGGTACTTTTACAGAGCCAAAAATGACCCTCCGTTCTGCCGAGCGATTTCCCACACGTCTGTGCTTCTCCCAGCAATCTCTATTTGCCTTTTTGTTACACTTATTGCTTTCAGTTATTCCTCTTTCTGCCTTTATGTGATAATGTTTGACTGCAAGGTACAGGAAGGCTAATGCAATGTTAGTTAGTTATAAATGATTTGTTTAACCAGACCTCTGAACCCTTTTAGGGTTCTTCTCGGGCTGGAAGGATAATGAAATGGTAGTATACAGCAATGCTGAAGCATTTTCAAGGGGCATTCACTGCTCCAGTAATCCTGGAATACTGAAATACTGAACAAGCCCACCAAAGGGGCCACTGACTTGAAACTTGAGCTAACAAAGAGTATGGCGCTCATTAGGAAGTACGAGAAGATAAAGGCAAATACAGAATGAAGAGATCTCACTTATTAAACATAAAAAATAAATTAATACACCAATAAAAATGTATTAAATTGCAAGAATAGCACTAGGGTAGTAACGCATTGCATCTTCGCTTGGACTTCTGAAGTTCAATTGCACGACACCCTCGGGGAACCTGTTCCACAGTCCAACGGTGTGAGGAATAAACGACCTCTGGAACTGACACAATTTTAATTTGAGGCCCTTTTGTTTGTATCTCTGGATGTTTGTAAGTAGGGTGGTGTCTGTACACAAGTACAAACGCTGACCAGAAACTATTTGCGTATTGTTACATGAACCCAGAAAAGGACTGGGGCAATGTTACCAAAGACACAGATAACAAACCAGAATGATAATACACATGAGATCAAAAGACCATGTTAGTACAAAGTGCAGTTGCTTGCAAGATGAAAATGAGTTATGAAAATGAGCCAAAAATCTTAGTTCTTGTTGGGTTACCACTCTGAAATCTTATTCAAATTATAAATTATATGGTTTTGTAAACCTTTACATTTACTTGGACTAAAACTACTGTTTTTATAACGTAAAACAAGTTTTTCATATAAAACTAATCAATCATATTAGGCCTATTAATTATTATGTTTATGATTAACTACGCTAAAACTAGTGCTTTTATAATGTAAACAAGTTTTTCGTATAAAATTTATCAATCACATTATGCCTATCCTTGTGTCTATCAGACTGAGATAACAGGCTTAATATGCACAATGGTTGAAAAACCCACCATCATTTCTTGAAGGAAGGCTGAAGTCATGAGACTTTTTTGAGAAAGACTTCCACATTTCTTGAAGCTGCCAATCAAATGGAATGGAATGGAATATAAAATTTAGGCCAAAGGCCAAGGATTGGGGCATACAAGGTCACTCAGTGCTTAAAGGAAAAGCGAGAGCGAAGAGGTTTGAAAGGTGTAACAAGAGGAACACCTTCTGCAGGAGAGACTTCAAAGCCACCAGGCTTCTTCTTCTTCAGCAGGCAGGACCAAGATGCCCCTCAAGCCTGAAGATACTTTAATGAGGTTCTGCCGTTCCTGTGATGTCTCTGAAGAGTAATTACTGTGGGAAAATATTTGGTCGAGAAGATAGCGACTGAGGGCACAGACCTGTTGCAGTTTATTTCAGAGAAAGTGCCCCTCAGTTTGGAAAAAGCAATTTTGAATACTTGGAATACTGCAAATAAAACAGCAGAAGTTGACAAAGCAACCAGTCATCTTGCAAAATGCAAGACTGGCAAAGACCTCTTTGACGGAGGCCCTCTGAATGCGTCGATGTTGCAACCAGCCATCTTGCAAATGCAAGACTGGTGAAGACCTTAAGATCCTGGTAGGAAGACCAACAGAGGAAGGCCATTTAGCAAACAGAAAGAGTACAGCTGCATTCCTACATTCCCTGGAGAGGATTCCTTGTTGGAATGGAATGGAGTACTATATAAAATCTGGGGGGCGTCCTCTCAGGGAGACGGTTCTACAGTCCAACAGTGCGAGGAATAAAGGACCTCCGGAACTTTGGAGAGGTTCCTCACAGGTCACAATAAACTGCAGATGCATCTGAAATAAAGGTGTCAATTTGGACGACTGAAGACAAGAATATATTGGTGACGGAAAGAAGAATACCAGAGATAATTCTGCCTGCAAAAAAATAGGACCAGGGTATTTAAAAGGTCAAGGTCACCACGAGACCCTGGGAGCAGCCCTCTGTCTAATGGAAAAGAAAGTGGTTGAGATAAGAGAGGAAAGGAGGTAAATTAATTAGGAAAATAAAGCGAGGAGGATGAGAAAAGAGGTTTGGTTATTGGGTAGAGTGGTAGGCGGTGTAAGTGGCCAGATGTATGAATGGCGACGTGGTCTTACAGTCGACGGGGACGTACGGCAATTAATACCGGAAACAGGATAAATGGGGAGGAAGAGATAGACTGGAATGTGAGTGCTTGGGGAGGTGTTGAAGAGGAACGATTAGGAATGGAAGGGGTACAGGCAGGAATGGGTTCAAGACAGGAATGGGGAGGAAGAGGGACTTTCGAGAATGACAAGTCAGGTGAATAAATCAAGACATGAACAAGCAACTACTTGTACCCTGTCCATTACAGATTGCTTACCGAGTCGATAGGAAACTAATCCTTAATAGGATGTCTGGCTTTCAAGAAGAGGGTCGTGATGGGGTGGGTCGTCGGGTGCGGAGGCGAGAGGGCCATTTAATGGTGAATTTGGGGGAGTGGTGGGTTCCTCCTGCTTTAAAACCTGCCGGAACATTACGGTGCTTGTGGTCGAAGAGACCTGAAAAATAATATAAAAATCAATGGAGGAATAATAATAATAATAATAATAATAATAATAATAATAATAATAATAATAATAATAATAATAATAATAATAATAATAGTTTGAGTACTGAGTACTAGGGTACCATTGTACTGAGTACTTCAGCACCATAGTACTAAGTACTAAACACTATGGTGCCACAGTACTAAGTACTATGGTACCATACTACTAAGTATTACATACTATGGTACCATAGTACTAAGTACTAAATTCTATGGTACCATGGCACTAAGTACTATATACTATGGTACCATAGTACTAAGTACTATGGTACCATACTACTAAGTATTACATACTATGGTACCATAGTACTAAGTACTAAATTCTATGGTACCATAGTACTAAGTACTAAATTCTATGGTACCATAGTACTAAGTACTATACACTATGGTATCATAGTACTAAGTACCATGATACCATAGTACTAAGCACTATATACTATGGTATCATAGCACTAAGTACTAAATTCTATGGTGCCATAGCACTAAGCAATATATACTATGGTACCATAGTACTAAGTACTAAATTCTATGGTACCATAGCACTAAGTACTATATACTATGGTACCATAGTACTAAGTACTAAATACTATGGTACCATAGTACTAAGTACTAAATACTATGGTAGTAAGTACCAAATACTATGGTACCATGATACTAAGTACTATGGTACCAGAGTTCCTCGTTGGGCGAATGGGTTCCGTTCTTAGCTAGCACTCTGCTGGCCGCGAGTTCGAATCTCCAACCGGCCAATGAAGAATTAGAGGTATTTATTTCTGGTGATAGAAATTCATTTCTCGGTATAGTGTGGTTCAGATTCCACAATAAGCTGTAGGTCCCGTTGCTAGGTAACCAGTTGGTTCTTAGCCACGTAAAATAAGTCTAATCCTTCGGGCCAGCCCTCTCTAGGAGAGCTGTTAATCAGCTCAGTGGTCTGGTTAAACTAAGATATATACTTAACTTAACTACGGTACCATAGTACTAAGTAATTAATACTATGGTACCATATTACTAAGTACTATAGTACCACAGTACTAAGTACTTAGTACTAAATACTATGGTACCATAGTATGAAGTACTAAATACTATGGTACCATAATACTAAGTACTATGGTACCATAGTACTAAGTACTAAATACTATGGTACCATAATACTAAGTACTATGGTACCATAGTACTAAGTACTAAATACTATGGTACCATAGTTCTAAGTACTACAGCACCACAGTACTAAGTATTACAGTACCATGGTACGAAGTACTATGGTACAACAGTACTAAGGCTGTCTCTCCAAAGAATGGATACTTCAGACAAGAGAGAGAGAGAGAGAGAGAGAGAGAGAGAGAGAGAGAGAGAGAGAGAGAGAGAGAGAGAGAGAGAGACTGACCACCCCTTTCACCACCCAGAAGAAACATGGCTATCGAATGAAACCGGGGATCAATCCACAGGATAAGTAAATCTTACACCGAGAGGGCGAGGGGCTGAATACATTTTTATCTATTCATTTATCTATTTCCTTTTTTATCTATTCATTCATCTATTTTTCCTAACGAGCACTTGAATATTCTTCGGAAGCTTCTGGGATTTCACGTTGTTCCATATGAAAAGGGTTCTTCTGCATCTTCTGAATATTATAATAATAATAATAATAATAATATAATAATAATAATAATAATAATAATAATAATAATGATAATAATAATAATAATAATAATAATAATGATAATAATAATAATAATAATTAATAATAATAATACAGGCAGTCCCCAGTTGTCGGCGGACTCGGTTAGCGGAGATCCAGTTTTAAGGTGGTTTTCAAAAATATTAAAAAAAAAATACTGGTTTTTTAATGGCTCGATGTCCGGTTATCGGCGCCGTCCGGTCATCGACACCGATAATCGGTTAACTTAACCGATAACCAGTTATCGTCGCCAATAACCGGTCATTGGCGGCATACGAGACCCCCCCCCCACCCTCGCAGTAGACGGGATCTCCTTTCCGAGCGTCCTGTAACTACACTTGACCACAAAACGGCCCGCCCGCTGCTTGGGTCAATCGCGCATGCGTGCTGAGGATGAATACCAAGCAACCCACAGCCCCAGAAAGCACGTTTCCGTCGATCTGTGCGTCCCTTTTGCCGAGATGGGTGGCGCCGACTCTACTCCCGCCATGTCGACTTTTGCGATTCCGTCCCGAGCCCCGACGGAGGTGCCAGACGAAAAGGAAGTCTATAACGATGGAGCTGAAATACGACATCGTCAGGCAATCTGAAAAAGGCTGTTCGGACCTGGGCGTCCATTGTCGTCAGGCCGAGGTTTACTCGTACGTTCGTCGGATCTGGCATTGAAATTCTGCGGAACTACTGTGCAGATCATAGCAAAGGATTAGGCAAATTAAATCCCACATTTATGTAAAAGAGTTGTTATGTATCTGGCCGTGACGCGGTAGCATTTGCGACGAAGGCGCCCGACCCCCTACCAAAAAATGCATTTACAAAGACTTCAATGGTTATATATTATTAATTATGCAGTTAATTATAACACATTTTGTTAATAAAACTTTAATTTTTTGCAAACTTTCCCAAAATTCCATTTTCTTGCGGTTTGACCGAATAAATATCGAATCAAAATACTGTACAGTTTGCATGACACACATCCAAAAATGTGCATTCACAGTACGTACAGTGCTGTACAAAGACTTCACGTGCTTACTATACAGTACAGCACAGTACACAGTATTTTATTTCGGCTGGCAGTTACGGTAACTCACTTTTTTAGTGAAACTTCAATCTTTTGAAAGGTTTCTTCAAGTTTCGTTTCCTTGTTGCTCGACCAATTAAATATGGAGTGAAAAAGTACAAATTTAGCAACTGATGCGTCATGGACAATATTTCACCCTATTAAAGATTATATTTACGTCAGTCTTTCGAATGTACAGTGTACTACTACAGCACAGTACTGTGTGTACTGGATGCAGATTAGGGGCACAACATGTAGCCTAATTTTTTATAACAAATGCCCGGCCTCGCTTAAGCTAATGCTTTTCTTTCAGGCGAGGCGAACGCTGAAATCGGCCGTGCCCTTGGACTTAGCAGAACTGCTGTTCAGGCTAGAGTCAAGGATAAGGAATAGGCAGTCCCCGGGTTACGACGGGTCCGGCTTACGGCGTTCTGAGGTCACGACGCTCTTCAAATATATTCATCAGAAACTATTTCCCGGTTTACGACGCATGTTCAGGGGTTACGACGCCGATCCAGCGGAAGAAATATGGCTACAAGACGGCAGAATAATAAAATTTTGGAGGTTTTATTGATGGAAAACTCAATAAAAATGCATTTACATCGTTTTTCAATACGTCCAAAGCATTAAAAGTAAGGTTTTCTTAGGATTTTTGACGATTTTTTGGCTTAGGACGCGGCATAGGAAAGGTACCCCCGTCGTAAACCGGGGGCTGCCTGTACTGCTGAAGTAAATCCTATAAACAAATTATATTTTTCATTACGGCGCCGATAACGGTCGTCGGCGCCGTATGATTTTTTGGAGCCCGCAGACTTTGCTTCCGGTTACCGGCGATTTTCGGTTATCGTCGTGCCGCCAAGAACGGAACCCCCGCCGACAACCGCGGACTGCCTGTACTGTACCGCCACGCACTCGTACCCAAGGAACCAACATGAAACACATCATCCTCTCTGACGGCCATTTTGCAAACAGAAAGAGCAAAGTTGGCCACAACAAGGAAGGAATCCTGCATTCCCAAAGCCCCTTTGGTATTTTATTTGGTAGAGAGGATTCCTTGTTGGAATGGAACGGAATAGATAAAATCCGGGCCAAGGGCCAAGCCCTGGGGTCTATGAGGGGAAACTGAGAGGATGAAGAGGTTTGGAAGGTCTAACAGGAGGAAAATTGTCAGGAGACAGCTGAGGAAAGTAAGATGGAGGACAGAGAACATGAACGGAGGTACAGTCAAAGGAACGAAAGAGGTCGCAGCTTGGGGTCGATGGGACGCTGCGAGACTCGGGAGGATTCCTGGACTCCTTGTTGAATGTATTGCCCTCAAGAACACACAAGGCACAGATTACTCTTTCCTCTGAACAAGAAGCTCGCATCCAGCTCCTGCGACTCAGAAAATACCGAGACTCCAAGCTAACGGCACCCTCCGTAACTTATATGTCAACATCGCACGCGACCTCAAAAGAAAGCTCGTCCTCACTGGACGAGGAAGTGCGCACACCTGTGTTATTATTATTATTATTATTATAAATATTATTATTATTATTATAATTCAGTAGATGAACGCTGGTCAAAGTAAGAGGAGGTAAAGGAAAATAGATAAAGAAAAGAAAATATAAATCAATAAATTAAAAAACAGATAAAAATGTATTAAAATACCAGGAGAATGGCATTAGGGTAGTAACGCACCGCACCTCCGCTCGAACTTCCAAAGTTCCCATCGCACGACGCCCTCAGGGAGATGGCGTGAGGATTATAGGACCTCTGGAACCGAGAAGTTCGAAGCGAGAGGCATTTCCTGCACATTGATGCTTCTGGTGTTCAGCGAATCTCGCTCTCGGCAGGAAAACGGGAATCGGGGATCAATTGCGAATGCAAGAGATCTCATCGAGATACAACTTGCGCAAAAGCGACAAACGAGAGGCCATCCGTCGATGGTCCAAGTCATAACCGCCGCTCTCATAAAGAAGGATTTAGCCACGGAGAGCTAAAGCGCGACAAATGCAACGAGGTGTTGTTAGGTTCCTGCAGGCAGCACTTACGCACTTCTTCTGAATCTAGAACTGTACCGATTTAAACTCCAGATCTAGACGACATATCGTGACGTCGTCAACGCAATGCAATTGCAAGCGGATACTTTCAGCCCAACGGTTCGAGCGATTCCAATTATCCTCGGAAAGCAGATCGTGTTATCATCAAATGATTCCGTTCTTAAAACACACACTGGAGGTGAGAGAGAGAGCAACAAGTGGAATAGAGGCAGTCCCCGGGTTACGTCGTTCCGGGTTTACGTCGCCGTCTTACGCTGTTCCAAGCTTACGTCGCTTTTCAAATATGTTAATGAAAAAATCAGTTCTGGGTTACGGCGGATGTTCCGAGGTTACGTCGCAATTTTACGTTGCTCCGAGTTTACGATGCTTTTCAGATGTATTAATAGAAAAACCAGTTCCAGGTTACAGCGGACGTTCCGAGGTTACGTCGCCGTCTTATGCTGCGACAGAACAGTAAAAGTACATAAATACAGCTACAATATAAAAGTCAAACTTTGGAGGTTTTTGGTTGCATACCACATCAGAATGCAAGTAAAATACTGTACAGTAAACCCACAGGATTAAAGGTAAAGCTTTCACTACTTTATTTCTCGTTTTCATACATTTTTCTTGTGACATTCCGGGTTAAGTCATTTTCCGGGTTACAGCGAGGCGTCGGAACGGAACCTCCAACATAACCCGGGCACTGCCTGTACTTAGTTCTCCTCTCTACCTAGAAATGATGGTGACATTATGAGGTTCTGGAGAGCCTGTGACTTCTCTCATAAAAAAGGAACCTGGAGAATTTGCTAGTTGCTGACCCCATTCAGGAACTGATATCATTTGAGCAAGGTTTTCAGTCAACTGTCCTAAACCTTCAGTAAATACTGTATCTTTTAGCAGAATAAGAAAAGCAAGACACACTTAATAAAAGACTTGAGACGCAATAATAGATTACAGACACTGACGAGTCAGAAACAAAAAGCTACCGAGCACCTGTATGTATGTAAAAATAAAAGCCACTGCATAAACATGTAATAAAAGGCATAAGAATTCCCACGACATTATCAAAACAGCACGACAAGACCCACATCCCTTAATGCAAGAGCCCAGGCGTTCACCCTACTGCATGGCGACACCTACAAGGCAACATGGCTACGGATATGGTCTTTCAAGATATAAAAAATGGCAAGAGGAGATAATTAAACAGTGAGGATTTTGGGTGAATGCTTAGATGATAACTGCAGTGGATAATGCACCGTATTCTTGCAGTGTTTGCAATATAGCTTCATGATGCTATGGAAAAAAAAAAGACAAAATTCACGAGTTCAAGAATTTCACAAGGTCTTTGAAACAGTAGCTTCGTGTGAAGGCTTCTGCCTTCTCCTACACTATTAAGGGTTGAAAGGACCCCCAAGCCATTTGCCATCCCTTGGAAGGCAGACTGTAAAGCCCCAGGGATTACAGCAGAAGTGTCCAGGCTGACAGAATGAGTCGACTTCTACATAACGAGGGCCGACACAGTCAAACCTCCAAGCAGTGTCAATCAGCAGAGGGCACAAACAGCATCATAATTTAAAATTGTGTTCAGAGCGCTCCCCTTTGCCACCCATAATCAAAAATTTTGTTTTTTGTGCCCTATTCTGTACATACAGTACTGCCTATGTACAGAATATTGTGCTTTAGGATGAAAAAACCTACAGTAATGTATTGATTTTGTAACAGACGGAACTTAAATACAAATGGCTGTTTCGAACGTAACTCATGAGGACTCCTCCTGCACCTTTGCTTAATCAAAAACACACCAGAAGGCAAAGCGTCCTAGATAAGGCAAACTACCAAGCATTTACTATGGTCAAATATAAGCATTTCAAAACTGTATCTGATCCCACCTTCCAAGTTTAAGGAGCTTGTAAAAGATTCCACAAACCTGTAAATACTTTGCTGTTACATCCAACTTATGAAAATATTCTTCCAAACCATTCTTACATTTCACAGACACACTCATTTTCACCTTTAAGACATAAATCTAGACTGCACACAGAACACGCAAAAGTGTCATTCGGTCAAGCAACATAAGCTGCAGAGGATGTTTGTCGCTGTAGGACTTTTATGCAAGAAATCTCTGAAATGACTTGAATCTGACCCTTATCTTTTTAATGAATGCCACAGTCCAACACAGTTTAAAAACTACCTCAGCATGTTATCATCAGATTGATCACTCCACAAAGCCTGCCGCTTATCAAAGACGACAGGTTTTACAGACGCCACAAAATAATCATTGACAGGAACGGCTACATTCAACATTAATGACCCCTAATGCCTCTGTGAACAGGGATGGCCCAGCAATTGAAACACTTACCAACTACTGACAAACATGGCTGGAGTACCTTGAACCAGGGGCACCCAATAGGGAAGCGCAGTAGGGTGACTTGCCTCCTCCAGGGGAAACGAAATGGGCCGAGCCACCTGTCCCGCTGCCCCCTCGGCCATTCCGTTCGCTTAACCTGAAAGCAATGGATAAAGCATCAGCATATCACGCATGAAAAGACTTCAGAAGCATTTTGAAGCATCCTATTCAAACACCTCATTCAGTGCTGAAAGGAAAACTAAGAGGAATAAAAAGGTATGAAAGGTGTAACAGGGGGTAAATCTTTTGCAGTTCCACTATGAAGCAATTGTTAGAAGACAGGGGCTGAAGCAATGCTGCAAAGAACCTTATTAAGTGATGTCTACAGTGCACCGCGTGAGGTACAGTGACTGTACTACCCACCTACGGAGCCATCCTATTGGGAACAATTAAAACCAGGGCATTATTGGCTACGTATTCATTTACGACAGAAGGAAAAAAAGGAAACGTTCAAATTTACGAGATCAAAAGAAATGAAAACGTAATAATGTTAAAATTTAGAAGTCCTTGAACAAATTTACCGAGCAAATACAGAAATAAATGCTGTAATTTTACAGCACTTCCTTGTACAAAATGCTGTACTGTAACTTACAAGGGTCACAAAGCGGTACCCTATTTTCAAAGACCAAGTCGGCTGGCCAGGGCCGTTTCACATACAGATACAGGAAATAGTTGACGTGCTTATGGCAATACTGACGGCACTGTATACAGTCTTCAAACTGCTAATCATACTAGCCAGGGGTGCAGTTAGGACAAAGCTGTTGCCATATGCACGTCAAAGCAGCTGTGCGTTTCGTATATTGCCCTGCCGTGACATTAAAGTCGAGGGTATGACCTCACAGCCGAGATCTGTCCCTTAATACTCCTGCCGAGCGTATAATAAATATACAGCTCTAAGGTGTATATGACTCTTAAGAGGTGTGTGTTCAATATACACTTGAGAGTAGTGTTATGAGACAGATCTAGGCAGTGAGGCTACACCCTCGGGTTTCATGTTACGGCCGGGTAATGCGCAAAACTTACATCTACTTTGAGGTGCGTATTGCAACTGCCGTAAGTATGATGAGCGGCCTTGAAACCGTGTATTCACCTCAACTAACCTATGGCACCGGGCCTTGAATCAGGCAGGGTGGGGCTCTGGCCCCCCCTCAACCAGTCTATAAAGAATTTAGATATTGTCACCTTTTATACGTACAGGCAGTCCCAGGTTTACGAAGGGGGTTCCATTCCTACGCCGCGACGTAAGCCAAAACTCATCGTAAGCCAAAAATCATTGAGAATCCTGAGAAAACCTTCCTTTTAATGCTTTGGGTGCACTGAAAATGATGTCAACTGCATTTTTCTTGTTTTTCATCAAGAACCTCAAGATTGTGGTTATTCTGCCATTTTGCAGCCAAATTTCTTCCTTCGGTTTGGCGTCGTAACCCCGGAACATGTGTCATAAGCCAGGAAATAACTTCTGATGAAAATATTTGAAAAGCGTCATAACCTCGGAACGTCGTAACCTCGGAACGTCGAAAACTCGGAACGTTGAAAACTCGGAACGTCGAAACCTCGGAACGCTAAACCCTCGGAACGCCGAAACCTCAGAACGTCGAAACCTCGGAACGCCGCAACCTTGGAACGCCGCAACCTCGGAACACCAAAACCTCGGAACACCGCAACCTCAGAATGTCGCAACCAGACCCGTCATAGTCCTGGGACTGCCTGTACTCTGGGTTAGGCTACAAAGCCCCTGGTCTGCAGTCAACACTTTCATTGGCCTTCATGTCGATTCTACGCCTGCGGCTAAAATGGGGTATTATGCAGCTGAGAGGTTACGACCGAGTAATGGCACAGCGTCCAATGTCAGGTCAGGTCAAGGTCAAGGTCAGGTCAGGTCGTAAAAATTCCGAAACGCCTTCTACAGTAATTTTACAGCCAAGCTCCTCTCAGTCAGGTCAGGGCAGAGCCGCAGCGTCCCGGGTCGGGTCATCTCGGAGTAGGTCGGGCGTACCCCCAAACAGCCATTAAACAAATAGCCGTTAATTAACGTCTAATTAAGGCTCAAATCACTACACAGACATAACATGACTTTAAATGTTAATTAGCAAGTATCCTACCCTAATCAAGCCATCCTACATTAAAAAGACCATCCTAGGATGACGATAATGACTTAATTAGGATTCGATCATTAAATAAACGACCGGCCTCGAGTCATGGGATATGCCACACGGCACAGGCCAGGCCACTCAGGTCGACCCAAATCTTGCTGATTTAAGCTCAATTTAACACATAATTCAAAAGATTCCTATGCAAAACTGTCCCTAATGACTAAAATAAAGTCTGGATGTTGAGTTACGAGATAGTTTTGCTTAATTAGGGTAAATTAAGCCGTTTTAAGACGTGAAAAGGATTTTGTCTACCTTCTTCCATCGAAGGCCTCTTGATGAGTCACGACCCCTGTTTAATTATCGTTATTTTTTGCCTTTTTTGGCGCTTAATTGGGATATTTCCCCCCATAACAATGAAATACACATTCAAGTTGTTATATAAGGTGATTTATTGGATTTTAACATGATAATATTGGTTAAATTACCTATTTTTCAACTTGATTTACAGTACAGCCCTCTCAAATGCGTTTTCGTAATGTTTAGGTAATGTTTCTTAAGTATCGGACATTTTTAATAGTTATAATGATAATATAATTAGTCTTTAAAAGACAAAATGTCATATTTATAGTGATATCTTCTATTTTATAAGTAAATTACACTTTTATTGACAAAGTATAAATATTATTTTGATTATTCTTTGAGTTACTACAGTTTTATAGACGACATGTTTAACCTATTATATGGAGGCTTTCAGCAGCTGTAATTATACAACCAAAAGATTTGGCACTTTTCGTAATATTTCGGTAATGTTTCATATACAGCAAACCACCTATGATCATTATAATGGCAAAATAATCAGAATTTAAAGCATAAATTCATTCATTATAAATATATTATCTTATTTTATGAAAAAAATTACGTATTTATTGACAAATTATAAATATAAATTTGATCAGTCTTGGAATCACTACAGCCTTAAGGGATGCCACCACTTCTACATTTTCAAGGTCAACTACATTTTCAAGGTCAACTACATTTTCAAGGTCAACTTTGACAGCTAGGGAGAAAAACCGGTTCTCGGCTTTTAAATTGGTATATTTTGTAGGTTCATGTTAATGAATTAAAAGGCATATTTGTATTTATGTGAATATACTCTAGAGGTCATTTAGCATAAAACACATATTCTAAATGGCTTCTTAAGAGTAAATTAATGCAAAGGGATATTAGGCAGCAAATAAATGATAATTTTTTTTTTTATGGGAAAATTTAAAGTATATATATTCCATGACTGACCCATGGTTGGAATGTAACCCACTGAATTAGCTTTAACTTGAGCAATAATTAACATCGACTTTTTTTTTTTTTTAATTCAGGGTAAGAGGGACCCTTTGTGACCAGCCCGCCACCTATTGGTGTGATTGTATAACTAAGCTTTATAAAGCTTCCTCCATTCTTTTTCACAGCCCTTGGGACCATTATTCAGAGGTGAAGAGAAGGACCCAGAAATTTAAGGGAACCAGTTCTCCTGTGATTGCTGCCTGGGTCCTCTGGTGGAAGCCATCTTACCCTCTGGAAGTTAAATCTCTGGAAGTTCAATTTCTGCTGTTTCATGGAAGCTTTGTGACAAGACTGATTTCGGCTGTGCTTTCAAGTGTTGCTGTACTGATGTCTGCTGTTTCAAGTGCTGGTTTCTGCTGCTTTCAAGTGTTGCTGTACTGATATCTACTGTTTCAAGTGCTGTTCATAGCTGACTTCTCTTGGCATGGTGGAATATGGCCAATGTCTGCTTGATAATGACATTTCAAAAGTACAGCTGGATTGAATGAACTAATAACTTCTTTATCTAAGGCACTGTTATTGTCTTAGGGCTGCCACACTAGGAATTGCAAGGGTTTGTGGAACTCCATTGTATAAAGCATACATTGTAATGTTGTACACCTCTCCTTGAGGTAATTAACTGGGTTTAGTTTAATTTCATTTTCCTTTTGTCTTCAGTTGCAGTGTAGCCTTTCAGTTTGAATTCTAAGATTGCTTTTATTGTTTTCTAGTAATGAGTTGCTGGTTCTTAAGTGTGCTCCCAAATTGGAATTTTGAAGTGTTTTCTGTAATTTCTGTAGTGTTCATTTTTGTTGCTGCTAAACTTTAGTTTAAAGATAACTCTATTTATGGACTTTATATTTTGAACCTGCTTTTCTTTGAGTTCATTTTATGCCTTTTCAAGTATTGGTTTAACTAGAACATGTACTTTGAGTTCATTTTATGCCTTTTCAAGTATTGGTTTAACTAGAACATGTATTATATTACATGTATTATATTTGTAACAACACTTTAACTTTATTACAATAAATAAGTTATTTAAAATTACTGCTTCTATTTTTAAACCCTTTGTTTTTACCAATTTCTCCTCCAATGAGTCAACAATCTGTCAAACTGGAAACAAATCTACCACAGGATTAAAAGGTCATTGATGAGATCCTGGAGTGATTACATAGTGTATGGACCAAGTGATTAGTTTACTTGTATACCTTTTCACGAAGGTGTAATAAAAAGGTGATAGGTTGATTGAAAAATACTTATCTTTGCTGAAGTTGAATACAGAACTCAGAATCACCTTGTTCATTGGCCCATGTATTGCAGAAAGTGAAATATTAGCAGTTTTTCAGAATTAAGTTTTCACATGCATAGCTCAAAACCTGTTGAGTGAACCTTCAATTTTGGTGGAGTGTAAAACTTTTCTTGGAAATTTTGACATTTTAGCTCTGAACACCGTATACAGCTAAACCCCTATAGCTGTACTATATGAAGAAAGGCTTTTCTTTGAAAGCTGACAGAAATTTAACATTTAAACAAGTTTATTATGATTTGTGGGCAAGGTTTGTAAGTATAAGGTGTAGATACTTACACTCCTGGTAAATCAACGCACCTTGAGCTTTATATTCAACTGTTAATGAATACAGATGTCTACACAAATGTACCAAGCACTTAATGACTTTAAAAGGTAAAATGGTATATATACTTGATAGTTTGCTGACAAGTCTTGAAAACACACACTTTAATAGTGCAAGTGGCCTCAGCTGTATCACACTTAAGTGACATGCACAACTTATAATGAAATTTGTCATATCCTGGACTAAAAATGATTTAAGTGCTGATTGGAACCACAGTCTGTCACAACTCTTAATGAGACAATTGTCAGTAACAAAATGCTAAATTCAATTTTACTTTTATATTCTTTGCTTTACATAGAATAATTATAGAAATATATTAGAATTTCATTATTAATAGAGAAATGGCAAAAAGGTTTGACGATATAAAGAACCATTAAAATTAACCTGAATAAGATTGAAACCGGTTTTTAATGAAGGCAAAAATGAATCTGAATCGACATTTGGCAACATTCCAACATGATTAATTGATGATTACAAAGTAAGATTTTCATCAGCCATATATTTTTGCACTGTCGGGAGGGTGTGCAAATAAAATAACTAAAGAGATTTTCTGAAAAGAAAAACCTGGTCTGAATTCAGCAGATCAAAATGGACACAGCCTTATCGTTATCTGACCCCAGTTGAATTTACTCTTCTTCAAGAAAGAGATCGCCAGAAACTCCGTAAGTCAGGTTTGAACGAAACTAGAAAGGGCGTTCGTACCTAAGATGATAAAACAAAAAAGCCCTATCATGGGAAAAGCCAAAATGACAAACCTTGTATATCTTGAACGTACGAGAAAAAGAAAACAGAAATTAGGTTACGAGTAATGTTTTCTCACTGCATATCTGACAATAATTCTTTTTGTCACCTTACGGAAGTTGTGATGTCTTTAAAAGCTTTGATGTGCCTGGTACTCTCATATCTTTAATACAAAATGAGGTTATTACGTGAAATGGTAATTTGTAAAACTGTATTTCATACATAAAATTCATTGCCACTTCTTAGCACACCTTGAGCCTGAGAATAAAGTTATATCTAGAGCAGTGATCTAAACTCAGTTTCCTTAAGGAAAAGCCTTTAAATAAAAGTTCTGACATAACACTAAAAGCTCACAAGACAAGCCACAAATCTTGTATTAACCCTGGGTAGGTAAACAGGTCCCATGGGGGTGGGCAATGCGCCTGCGCAGAGCAGCATTTTTTGTAATAACAGGAGTTGAGTAATGACACAGCCACCTACCACAGGGGTTGAGTAATGATGCAACCACCTACCACAGGAGTTGAGTAATGACACAGCCACCTACCACAGGAGTTGAGTAATGACGCAGCCACCTACCACAGGAGTTGAGTAATAACACAACCACCTACCACAGGGGTTGAGTAATGATACAACCACCTACCACAGGAGTTGAGTAATGACACAGCCACCTACCACAGGGGTTGAGTAATGACACAGCCACCTACCACAGGAGTTGAGTAATGACACAGCCACCTACCACAGGAGTTGAGTAATGACACAGCCACCTACCACAGGAGTTGAGTAATGACACAGCCACCTACCACAGGAGTTGAGTAATGACGCAGCCACCTACCACAGGAGTTGAGTAATGACACAGCCACCTACCACAGGGGTTGAGTAATGATGCAACCACCTACCACAGGAGTTGAGTAATGACACAGCCACCTACCACAGGAGTTGAGTAATGACGCAGCCACCTACCACAGGAGTTGAGTAATGACACAGCCACCTACCACAGGGGTTGAGTAATGATGCAACCACCTACCACAGGAGTTGAGTAATGACACAGCCACCTACCACAGGGGTTGAGTAATGATGCAACCACCTACCACAGGAGTTGAGTAATGACACAGCCACCTACCACAGGGGTTGAGTAATGATGCAACCACCTACCACAGGAGTTGAGTAATGACACAGCCACCTACCACAGGAGTTGAGTAATGACGCAGCCACCTACCACAGGAGTTGAGTAATAACACAACCACCTACCACAGGGGTTGAGTAATGATACAACCACCTACCACAGGAGTTGAGTAATGACACAGCCACCTACCACAGGGGTTGAGTAATGACACAGCCACCTACCACAGGAGTTGAGTAATGACACAGCCACCTACCACAGGAGTTGAGTAATGACACAGCCACCTACCACAGGAGTTGAGTAATGACGCAGCCACCTACCACAGGAGTTGAGTAATGACGCAGCCACCTACCACAGGAGTTGAGTAATGACGCAGCCACCTACCACAGGAGTTGAGTAATGACGCAGCCACCTACCACAGGAGTTGAGTAATAACACAACCACCTACCACAGGGGTTGAGTAATGATGCAACCACCTACCACAGGAGTTGAGTAATGACACAGCCACCTACCACAGGGGTTGAGTAATGATGCAACCACCTACCACAGGAGTTGAGTAATGACACAGCCACCTACCACAGGGGTTGAGTAATGACGCAGCCACCTACCACAGGAGTTGAGTAATGACACAGCCACCTACCACAGGGGTTGAGTAATGATGCAACCACCTACCACAGGAGTTGAGTAATGACACAGCCACCTACCACAGGGGTTGAGTAATGATGCAACCACCTACCACAGGAGTTGAGTAATGACACAGCCACCTACCACAGGAGTTGAGTAATGACACAGCCACCTACCACAGGAGTTGAGTAATGACGCAGCCACCTACCACAGGAGTTGAGTAATGACACAGCCACCTACCACAGGAGTTGAGTAATGACGCAGCCACCTACCACAGGAGTTGAGTAATGACACAGCCACCTACCACAGGAGTTGAGTAATGACACAGCCACCTACCACAGGAGTTGAGTAATGACGCAGCCACCTACCACAGGAGTTGAGTAATGACACAGCCACCTACCACAGGGGTTGAGTAATGATGCAACCACCTACCACAGGAGTTGAGTAATGACACAGCCACCTACCACAGGAGTTGAGTAATGACACAGCCACCTACCACAGGAGTTGAGTAATGACACAGCCACCTACCACAGGAGTTGAGTAATGACACAGCCACCTACCACAGGAGTTGAGTAATGACACAGCCACCTACCACAGGAGTTGAGTAATGACACAGCCACCTACCACAGGAGTTGAGTAATGACACAGCCACCTACCACAGGGGTTGAGTAATGATGCAACCACCTACCACAGGAGTTGAGTAATGACACAGCCACCTACCACAGGGGTTGAGTAATGACACAGCCACCTACCACAGGAGTTGAGTAATGACACAGCCACCTACCACAGGAGTTGAGTAATGACACAGCCACCTACCACAGGAGTTGAGTAATGACGCAGCCACCTACCACAGGAGTTGAGTAATGACGCAGCCACCTACCACAGGAGTTGAGTAATGACGCAGCCACCTACCACAGGAGTTGAGTAATGACGCAGCCACCTACCACAGGAGTTGAGTAATAACACAACCACCTACCACAGGGGTTGAGTAATGATGCAACCACCTACCACAGGAGTTGAGTAATGACACAGCCACCTACCACAGGGGTTGAGTAATGATGCAACCACCTACCACAGGAGTTGAGTAATGACACAGCCACCTACCACAGGGGTTGAGTAATGACGCAGCCACCTACCACAGGAGTTGAGTAATGACACAGCCACCTACCACAGGGGTTGAGTAATGATGCAACCACCTACCACAGGAGTTGAGTAATGACACAGCCACCTACCACAGGGGTTGAGTAATGATGCAACCACCTACCACAGGAGTTGAGTAATGACACAGCCACCTACCACAGGGGTTGAGTAATGATGCAACCACCTACCACAGGAGTTGAGTAATGACACAGCCACCTACCACAGGAGTTGAGTAATGACACAGCCACCTACCACAGGAGTTGAGTAATGACGCAGCCACCTACCACAGGAGTTGAGTAATGACACAGCCACCTACCACAGGAGTTGAGTAATGACACAGCCACCTACCACAGGAGTTGAGTAATGACGCAGCCACCTACCACAGGAGTTGAGTAATGACACAGCCACCTACCACAGGGGTTGAGTAATGATGCAACCACCTACCACAGGAGTTGAGTAATGACACAGCCACCTACCACAGGAGTTGAGTAATGACACAGCCACCTACCACAGGAGTTGAGTAATGACACAGCCACCTACCACAGGAGTTGAGTAATGACACAGCCACCTACCACAGGAGTTGAGTAATGACACAGCCACCTACCACAGGAGTTGAGTAATGACACAGCCACCTACCACAGGAGTTGAGTAATGACACAGCCACCTACCACAGGGGTTGAGTAATGATGCAACCACCTACCACAGGAGTTGAGTAATGACACAGCCACCTACCACAGGAGTTGAGTAATGACGCAGCCACCTACCACAGGGGTTGAGTAATGATGCAACCACCTACCACAGGGGTTGAGTAATGATGCAACCACCCACCACAGGAGTTGAGTAATGACACAGCCACCTACCACAGGAGTTGAGTAATGACACAGCCACCTACCACAGGAGTTGAGTAATGACACAGCCACCTACCACAGGAGTTGAGTAATGGCGCAGCCACCTACCACAGGGGTTGAGTAATGATGCAACCACCCACCACAGGAGTTGAGTAATGACACAGCCACCTACCACAGGAGTTGAGTAATGACACAGCCACCTACCACAGGGGTTGAGTAATGATGCAACCACCTACCACAGGAGTTGAGTAATGACACAGCCACCTACCACAGGAGTTGAGTAATGACACAGCCACCTACCACAGGAGTTGAGTAATGACACAGCCACCTACCACAGGAGTTGAGTAATGACACAGCCACCTACCACAGGAGTTGAGTAATGACGCAGCCACCTACCACAGGAGTTGAGTAATGACACAGCCACCTACCACAGGGGTTGAGTAATGATGCAACCACCTACCACAGGAGTTGAGTAATGACACAGCCACCTACCACAGGAGTTGAGTAATGACACAGCCACCTACCACAGGAGTTGAGTAATGACGCAGCCACCTACCACAGGAGTTGAGTAATGACACAGCCACCTACCACAGGAGTTGAGTAATGACGCAGCCACCTACCACAGGAGTTGAGTAATGACACAGCCACCTACCACAGGGGTTGAGTAATGATGCAACCACCTACCACAGGAGTTGAGTAATGACACAGCCACCTACTACAGGAGTTGAGTAATGACACAGCCACCTACCACAGGAGTTGAGTAATGACACAGCCACCCACCACAGGAGTTGAGTAATGATGCAACCACCTACCACAGGAGTTGAGTAATGATGCAACCACCTACCACAGGAGTTGAGTAATGACACAGCCACCTACCACAGGAGTTGAGTAATGATGCAGCCACCTACCACAGGAGTTGAGTAATGACACAGCCACCTACCACAGGGGTTGAGTAATGATGCAACCACCTACCACAGGAGTTGAGTAATGACACAGCCACCTACTACAGGAGTTGAGTAATGACACAGCCACCTACCACAGGAGTTGAGTAATGACACAGCCACCCACCACAGGAGTTGAGTAATGACACAGCCACCTACCACAGGAGTTGAGTAATGACACAGCCATTTACCACAGGAGTTGAGTAATGACACAGCCACCTACCACAGGAGTTGAGTAATGACACAGCCACCTACTACAGGAGTTGAGTAATGACACAGCCACCTACCACAGGAGTTGAGTAATGACACAGCCACCTACCACAGGAGTTGAGTAATGACGCAGCCACCTACCACAGGAGTTGAGTAATGACACAGCCACCTACCACAGGAGTTGAGTAATGACACAGCCACCTACCACAGGAGTTGAGTAATGGTGCAGCCACCTACCACAGGAGTTGAGTAATGACACAGCCACCTACCACAGGAGTTGAGTAATGACGCAGCCACCTACCACAGGAGTTGAGTAATGACGCAGCCACCTACCACAGGAGTTGAGTAATGACACAGCCACCTACCACAGGAGTTGAGTAATGACACAGCCACCTACCACAGGGGTTGAGTAATGATGCAACCACCTACCACAGGAGTTGAGTAATGACGCAGCCACCTACCACAGGAGTTGAGTAATGACACAGCCACCTACCACAGGGGTTGAGTAATGATGCAACCACCTACCACAGGAGTTGAGTAATGACACAGCCACCTACCACAGGAGTTGAGTAATGACACAGCCACCTACCACAGGAGTTGAGTAATGACACAGCCACCCACCACAGGAGTTGAGTAATGACACAGCCACCTACCACAGGAGTTGAGTAATGACACAGCCATTTACCACAGGAGTTGAGTAATGACACAGCCACCTACCACAGGAGTTGAGTAATGACACAGCCACCTACCACAGGAGTTGAGTAATGACACAGCCACCTACCACAGGAGTTGAGTAATGACACAGCCACCTACCACAGGAGTTGAGTAATGACACAGCCACCTACCACAGGAGTTGAGTAATGACACAGCCACCTACCACAGGAGTTGAGTAATGACACAGCCACCTACCACAGGAGTTGAGTAATGACGCAGCCACCTACCACAGGAGTTGAGTAATGACGCAGCCACCTACCACAGGAGTTGAGTAATGACGCAGCCACCTACCACAGGAGTTGAGTAATGACACAGCCACCTACCACAGGAGTTGAGTAATGACACAGCCACCTACCACAGGAGTTGAGTAATGACACAGCCACCTACCACAGGAGTTGAGTAATGACGCAGCCACCTACCACAGGAGTTGAGTAATGACGCAGCCACCTACCACAGGAGTTGAGTAATGACACAGCCACCTACCACAGGAGTTGAGTAATGACACAGCCACCCACCACAGGAGTTGAGTAATGACACAGCCACCTACCACAGGAGTTGAGTAATGACACAGCCACCTACCACAGGAGTTGAGTAATGACGCAGCCACCTACCACAGGAGTTGAGTAATGACGCAGCCACCTACCACAGGAGTTGAGTAATGACACAGCTACCTACCACAGGAGTTGAGTAATGGCGCAGCCACCTACCACAGGAGTTGAGTAATGACACAGCCACCCACCACAGGAGTTGAGTAATGACACAGCCACCTACCACAGGAGTTGAGTAATGACACAGCCATTTACCACAGAAGTTGAGTAATGACACAGCCACCTACCACAGGGGTTGAGTAATGATGCAACCACCTACCACAGGAGTTGAGTAATGACACAGCCACCTACCACAGGAGTTGAGTAATAATACAGCCACCTACCACAGGAGTTGAGTAATGACACAGCCACCCACCACAGGAGTTGAGTAATGACACAGCCACCTACCACAGGAGTTGAGTAATGACACAGCCACCTACCACAGGAGTTGAGTAATGACACAGCCACCTACCACAGGAGTTGAGTAATGACACAGCCACCTACCACAGGAGTTGAGTAATGACACAGCCACCTACCACAGGAGTTGAGTAATGACACAGCCACCTACCACAGGAGTTGAGTAATGACACAGCCACCTACCACAGGAGTTGAGTAATGACACAGCCACCTACCACAGGAGTTGAGTAATGACACAGCCACCTACCACAGGAGTTGAGTAATGGCGCAGCCACCTACCACAGGAGTTGAGTAATGACGCAGCCACCTACCACAGGGGTTGAGTAATGACACAGCCACCTACCACAGGGGTTGAGTAATGATGCAACCACCTACCACAGGAGTTGAGTAATGACACAGCCACCTACCACAGGAGTTGAGTAATGACACAGCCACCTACCACAGGAGTTGAGTAATGACACAGCCACCTACCACAGGAGTTGAGTAATGGCGCAGCCACCTACCACAGGAGTTGAGTAATGACGCAGCCACCTACCACAGGGGTTGAGTAATGACACAGCCACCTACCACAGGGGTTGAGTAATGACACAGCCACCTACCACAGGGGTTGAGTAATGATGCAACCACCTACCACAGGAGTTGAGTAATGACACAGCCACCTACCACAGGAGTTGAGTAATGACACAGCCACCTACCACAGGAGTTGAGTAATGACACAGCCACCCACCACAGGAGTTGAGTAATGACACAGCCACCTACCACAGGAGTTGAGTAATGACACAGCCACCCACCACAGGAGTTGAGTAATGACGCAGCCACCTACCACAGGGGTTGAGTAATGACACAGCCACCTACCACAGGAGTTGAGTAATGACACAGCCACCTACCACAGGAGTTGAGTAATGACACAGCCACCTACCACAGGAGTTGAGTAATGACACAGCCACCTACCACAGGAGTTGAGTAATGACACAGCCACCTACCACAGGAGTTGAGTAATGGCGCAGCCACCTACCACAGGAGTTGAGTAATGACGCAGCCACCTACCACAGGGGTTGAGTAATGACACAGCCACCTACCACAGGGGTTGAGTAATGACACAGCCACCTACCACAGGGGTTGAGTAATGATGCAACCACCTACCACAGGAGTTGAGTAATGACACAGCCACCTACCACAGGAGTTGAGTAATGACACAGCCACCTACCACAGGAGTTGAGTAATGACACAGCCACCCACCACAGGAGTTGAGTAATGACACAGCCACCTACCACAGGAGTTGAGTAATGACACAGCCACCCACCACAGGAGTTGAGTAATGACACAGCCACCTACCACAGGAGTTGAGTAATGACACAGCCACCTACCACAGGAGTTGAGTAATGACACAGCCACCTACCACAGGAGTTGAGTAATGACACAGCCACCTACCACAGGAGTTGAGTAATGACACAGCCACCTACCACAGGAGTTGAGTAATGACACAGCCACCTACCACAGGAGTTGAGTAATGACACAGCCACCTACCACAGGAGTTGAGTAATGGCGCAGCCACCTACCACAGGAGTTGAGTAATGACGCAGCCACCTACCACAGGAGTTGAGTAATGACACAGCCACCTACCACAGGGGTTGAGTAATGATGCAACCACCTACCACAGGAGTTGAGTAATGACACAGCCACCTACCACAGGAGTTGAGTAATGACACAGCCACCTACCACAGGAGTTGAGTAATGACACAGCCACCTACCACAGGGGTTGAGTAATGATGCAACCACCTACCACAGGAGTTGAGTAATGACACAGCCACCTACCACAGGGGTTGAGTAATGACACAGCCACCTACCACAGGAGTTGAGTAATGACACAGCCACCTACCACAGGAGTTGAGTAATGACACAGCCACCCACCACAGGAGTTGAGTAATGACACAGCCACCTACCACAGGAGTTGAGTAATGACACAGCCATTTACCAAAGGAGTTGAGTAATGACACAGCCACCTACCACAGGAGTTGAGTAATGACACAGCCACCTACCACAGGAGTTGAGTAATGACACAGCCACCTACCACAGGAGTTGAGTAATGACACAGCCACCTACCACAGGAGTTGAGTAATGACGCAGCCACCTACCACAGGAGTTGAGTAATGACGCAGCCACCTACCACAGGAGTTGAGTAATGACACAGCCACCTACCACAGGAGTTGAGTAATGATGCAGCCACCTACCACAGGAGTTGAGTAATGACACAGCCACCTACCACAGGAGTTGAGTAATGATGCAGCCACCTACCACAGGAGTTGAGTAATGACACAGCCACCTACCACAGGAGTTGAGTAATGACACAGCCATTTACCACAGGAGTTGAGTAATGACACAGCCATTTACCACAGGAGTTGAGTAATGACACAGCCATTTACCACAGGAGTTGAGTAATGACACAGCCATTTACCACAGGAGTTGAGTAATGACACAGCCACCTACCACAGGAGTTGAGTAATGACACAGCCACCTACCACAGGGGTTGAGTAATGATGCAACCACCTACCACAGGAGTTGAGTAATGACACAGCCACCTACCACAGGAGTTGAGTAATGACACAGCCACCTACCACAGGAGTTGAGTAATGACACAGCCACCCACCACAGGAGTTGAGTAATGACACAGCCACCTACCACAGGAGTTGAGTAATGACACAGCCATTTACCACAGGAGTTGAGTAATGACACAGCCACCTACCACAGGAGTTGAGTAATGACACAGCCACCTACCACAGGAGTTGAGTAATGACACAGCCACCTACCACAGGAGTTGAGTAATGACACAGCCACCTACCACAGGAGTTGAGTAATGACACAGCCACCTACCACAGGAGTTGAGTAATGACACAGCCACCTACCACAGGAGTTGAGTAATGACACAGCCACCTACCACAGGAGTTGAGTAATGACGCAGCCACCTACCACAGGAGTTGAGTAATGACGCAGCCACCTACCACAGGAGTTGAGTAATGACGCAGCCACCTACCACAGGAGTTGAGTAATGACGCAGCCACCTACCACAGGAGTTGAGTAATGACACAGCCACCTACCACAGGAGTTGAGTAATGACACAGCCACCTACCACAGGAGTTGAGTAATGACGCAGCCACCTACCACAGGAGTTGAGTAATGACGCAGCCACCTACCACAGGAGTTGAGTAATGACACAGCCACCTACCACAGGAGTTGAGTAATGACACAGCCACCCACCACAGGAGTTGAGTAATGACACAGCCACCTACCACAGGAGTTGAGTAATGACACAGCCACCTACCACAGGAGTTGAGTAATGACGCAGCCACCTACCACAGGAGTTGAGTAATGACGCAGCCACCTACCACAGGAGTTGAGTAATGACACAGCTACCTACCACAGGAGTTGAGTAATGGCGCAGCCACCTACCACAGGAGTTGAGTAATGACACAGCCACCCACCACAGGAGTTGAGTAATGACACAGCCACCTACCACAGGAGTTGAGTAATGACACAGCCATTTACCACAGAAGTTGAGTAATGACACAGCCACCTACCACAGGGGTTGAGTAATGATGCAACCACCTACCACAGGAGTTGAGTAATGACACAGCCACCTACCACAGGAGTTGAGTAATAATACAGCCACCTACCACAGGAGTTGAGTAATGACACAGCCACCCACCACAGGAGTTGAGTAATGACACAGCCACCTACCACAGGAGTTGAGTAATGACACAGCCACCTACCACAGGAGTTGAGTAATGACACAGCCACCTACCACAGGAGTTGAGTAATGACACAGCCACCTACCACAGGAGTTGAGTAATGACACAGCCACCTACCACAGGAGTTGAGTAATGACACAGCCACCTACCACAGGAGTTGAGTAATGACACAGCCACCTACCACAGGAGTTGAGTAATGACACAGCCACCTACCACAGGAGTTGAGTAATGACACAGCCACCTACCACAGGAGTTGAGTAATGGCGCAGCCACCTACCACAGGAGTTGAGTAATGACGCAGCCACCTACCACAGGGGTTGAGTAATGACACAGCCACCTACCACAGGGGTTGAGTAATGATGCAACCACCTACCACAGGAGTTGAGTAATGACACAGCCACCTACCACAGGAGTTGAGTAATGACACAGCCACCTACCACAGGAGTTGAGTAATGACACAGCCACCTACCACAGGAGTTGAGTAATGGCGCAGCCACCTACCACAGGAGTTGAGTAATGACGCAGCCACCTACCACAGGGGTTGAGTAATGACACAGCCACCTACCACAGGGGTTGAGTAATGACACAGCCACCTACCACAGGGGTTGAGTAATGATGCAACCACCTACCACAGGAGTTGAGTAATGACACAGCCACCTACCACAGGAGTTGAGTAATGACACAGCCACCTACCACAGGAGTTGAGTAATGACACAGCCACCCACCACAGGAGTTGAGTAATGACACAGCCACCTACCACAGGAGTTGAGTAATGACACAGCCACCCACCACAGGAGTTGAGTAATGACGCAGCCACCTACCACAGGGGTTGAGTAATGACACAGCCACCTACCACAGGAGTTGAGTAATGACACAGCCACCTACCACAGGAGTTGAGTAATGACACAGCCACCTACCACAGGAGTTGAGTAATGACACAGCCACCTACCACAGGAGTTGAGTAATGACACAGCCACCTACCACAGGAGTTGAGTAATGGCGCAGCCACCTACCACAGGAGTTGAGTAATGACGCAGCCACCTACCACAGGGGTTGAGTAATGACACAGCCACCTACCACAGGGGTTGAGTAATGACACAGCCACCTACCACAGGGGTTGAGTAATGATGCAACCACCTACCACAGGAGTTGAGTAATGACACAGCCACCTACCACAGGAGTTGAGTAATGACACAGCCACCTACCACAGGAGTTGAGTAATGACACAGCCACCCACCACAGGAGTTGAGTAATGACACAGCCACCTACCACAGGAGTTGAGTAATGACACAGCCACCCACCACAGGAGTTGAGTAATGACACAGCCACCTACCACAGGAGTTGAGTAATGACACAGCCACCTACCACAGGAGTTGAGTAATGACACAGCCACCTACCACAGGAGTTGAGTAATGACACAGCCACCTACCACAGGAGTTGAGTAATGACACAGCCACCTACCACAGGAGTTGAGTAATGACACAGCCACCTACCACAGGAGTTGAGTAATGACACAGCCACCTACCACAGGAGTTGAGTAATGGCGCAGCCACCTATCACAGGAGTTGAGTAATGACGCAGCCACCTACCACAGGAGTTGAGTAATGACACAGCCACCTACCACAGGGGTTGAGTAATGATGCAACCACCTACCACAGGAGTTGAGTAATGACACAGCCACCTACCACAGGAGTTGAGTAATGACACAGCCACCTACCACAGGAGTTGAGTAATGACACAGCCACCTACCACAGGGGTTGAGTAATGATGCAACCACCTACCACAGGAGTTGAGTAATGACACAGCCACCTACCACAGGGGTTGAGTAATGACACAGCCACCTACCACAGGAGTTGAGTAATGACACAGCCACCTACCACAGGAGTTGAGTAATGACACAGCCACCCACCACAGGAGTTGAGTAATGACACAGCCACCTACCACAGGAGTTGAGTAATGACACAGCCATTTACCAAAGGAGTTGAGTAATGACACAGCCACCTACCACAGGAGTTGAGTAATGACACAGCCACCTACCACAGGAGTTGAGTAATGACACAGCCACCTACCACAGGAGTTGAGTAATGACACAGCCACCTACCACAGGAGTTGAGTAATGACGCAGCCACCTACCACAGGAGTTGAGTAATGACGCAGCCACCTACCACAGGAGTTGAGTAATGACACAGCCACCTACCACAGGAGTTGAGTAATGATGCAGCCACCTACCACAGGAGTTGAGTAATGACACAGCCACCTACCACAGGAGTTGAGTAATGATGCAGCCACCTACCACAGGAGTTGAGTAATGACACAGCCACCTACCACAGGAGTTGAGTAATGACACAGCCATTTACCACAGGAGTTGAGTAATGACACAGCCATTTACCACAGGAGTTGAGTAATGACACAGCCATTTACCACAGGAGTTGAGTAATGACACAGCCATTTACCACAGGAGTTGAGTAATGACACAGCCACCTACCACAGGAGTTGAGTAATGACACAGCCATTTACCACAGGAGTTGAGTAATGACACAGCCATTTACCACAGGAGTTGAGTAATGACACAGCCACCTACCACAGGAGTTGAGTAATGACACAGCCACCTACCACAGGAGTTGAGTAATGATGCAGCCACCTACCACAGGAGTTGAGTAATGACACAGCCACCTACCACAGGAGTTGAGTAATGACGCAGCCACCTACCACAGGAGTTGAGTAATGACACAGCCACCTACCACAGGAGTTGAGTAATGACACAGCCACCTACCACAGGAGTTGAGTAATGACACAGCCACCTACCACAGGAGTTGAGTAATGACGCAGCCACCTACCACAGGAGTTGAGTAATGACGCAGCCACCTACCACAGGAGTTGAGTAATGACACAGCCATTTACCACAGGAGTTGAGTAATGACACAGCCATTTACCACAGGAGTTGAGTAATGACACAGGCACCTACCACAGGAGTTGAGTAATGACGCAGCCACCTACCACAGGAGTTGAGTAATGACGCAGCCACCTACCACAGGAGTTGAGTAATGACGCAGCCACCTACCACAGGAGTTGAGTAATGACACAGCCATTTACCACAGGAGTTGAGTAATGACACAGCCATTTACCACAGGAGTTGAGTAATGACACAGCCATTTACCACAGGAGTTGAGTAATGACACAGCCATTTACCACAGGAGTTGAGTAATGACACAGCCACCTACCACAGGAGTTGAGTAATGACACAGCCATTTACCACAGGAGTTGAGTAATGACAGAGCCATTTACCACAGGAGTTGAGTAATGACACAGCCATTTACCACAGGAGTTGAGTAATGACACAGCCATTTACCACAGGAGTTGAGTAATGACGCAGCCACCTACCACAGGAGTTGAGTAATGATGCAGCCACCTACCACAGGAGTTGAGTAATGACACAGCCATTTACCACAGGAGTTGAGTAATGACACAGCCATTTACCACAGGAGTTGAGTAATGACGCAGCCACCTACCACAGGAGTTGAGTAATGACGCAGCCACCTACCACAGGAGTTGAGTAATGACACAGCCATTTACCACAGGAGTTGAGTAATGACACAGCCATTTACCACAGGAGTTGAGTAATGACACAGCCATTTACCACAGGAGTTGAGTAATGACACAGCCATTTACCACAGGAGTTGAGTAATGACACAGCCACCTACCACAGGAGTTGAGTAATGACACAGCCATTTACCACAGGAGTTGAGTAATGACACAGCCACCTACCACAGGAGTTGAGTAATGACGCAGCCACCTACCACAGGAGTTGAGTAATGACACAGCCACCTACCACAGGGGTTGAGTAATGATGCAACCACCTACCACAGGAGTTGAGTAATGACACAGCCACCTACCACAGGAGTTGAGTAATGACACAGCCACCTACCACAGGAGTTGAGTAATGACACAGCCACCCACCACAGGAGTTGAGTAATGACACAGCCACCTACCACAGGAGTTGAGTAATGACACAGCCATTTACCACAGGAGTTGAGTAATGACACAGCCACCTACCACAGGGGTTGAGTAATGACACAGCCACCTACCACAGGAGTTGAGTAATGACACAGCCATTTACCACAGGAGTTGAGTAATGACACAGGCACCTACCACAGGAGTTGAGTAATGACGCAGCCACCTAGCACAGGAGTTGAGTAATGACACAGCCACCTACCACAGGGGTTGAGTAATGATGCAACCACCTACCACAGGAGTTGAGTAATGACACAGCCACCTACCACAGGAGTTGAGTAATGACACAGCCACCTACCACAGGAGTTGAGTAATGACACAGCCACCCACCACAGGAGTTGAGTAATGACACAGCCACCTACCACAGGAGTTGAGTAATGACACAGCCATTTACCACAGGAGTTGAGTAATGACAGCCACCTACCACAGGAGTTGAGTAATGACACAGCCACCTACCACAGGAGTTGAGTAATGACACAGCCACCCACCACAGGAGTTGAGTAATGACACAGCCATTTACCACAGGAGTTGAGTAATGACACAGGCACCTACCACAGGAGTTGAGTAATGACACAGCCACCTACCACAGGAGTTGAGTAATGATGCAGCCACCTACCAGAGGAGTTGAGTAATGACACAGCCACCTACCACAGGAGTTGAGTAATGACACAGGCACCTACCACAGGAGTTGAGTAATGACGCAGCCACCTACCACAGGAGTTGAGTAATGACACAGCCACCCACCACAGGAGTTGAGTAATGACACAGCCACCTACCACAGGAGTTGAGTAATGACACGGCCACCTACCACAGGAGTTGAGTAATGACACAGCCACCTACCACAGGAGTTGAGTAATGACACAGCCACCCACCACAGGAGTTGAGTAATGACACAGCCACCTACCACAGGAGTTGAGTAATGACACAGCCATTTACCACAGGGGTTGAGTAATGACACAGCCACCTACCACAGGAGTTGAGTAATGACACAGCCACCTACCACAGGGGCTGAGTAATGACACAGCCACCTACCACAGGGGTTGAGTAATGACACAGCCCCCTACCACAGGAGGTGAGTAATGACACAGCCACCTACCACAGGGGGGGCTGTTGCCAAAGGGGCTTTGTTTACACCGGCATCGGACCGGCCATGATGATGATGACGTCACAACCCAGCCCTCATGTGTAATCTTCCTTATTTTGAGGCCGTGCGCGCGCGTAAGCGAGCTTTTATGCACTCCAACGATGAAATACGCATTTTAATTGTTATAGAATGTTATATCGTGGATTTTAACATGATACTATTCGTTAAATTGCCTATTTTTGAATGTTTTTTTAACTTTGTTTACGGTACAGCCCTCTCAAATGCGTTTTCGTAATGTTTTGGTAATGTTTCTTATATATCTGACATTGTTAATGATGATAATGATGATGATAATTACTATTTAAAATATAAATATTATATTTATACATTTTATTTCATTATATGAATATTTATTACGTATTTATCGACAAATTATAAATGTTATTTCGATGAATCTTTGAGAGACTCCACTCTTAAACATGACATAATTATTCAACCTATTATATAGAGGCAAAGCCGATTGTTAGTAGAAGCCCAAGATGTTGCATTTTTCGTAATTTTTCGATAATGTTTCATATAAATCAGACCGTTTATAATGATTATAATGATGGTATAATCAGTCTTTAAAGCTTAAATTAATTTATTATAAGTTTATTATTAAATTTTATGAAAGAAATTACGTATTTATTGACAAATTACAAATATAAATTTGATCAGTCTTTGAATCACTACGGTCTTACGTGATTGCAACAATGGGTACTCTAATAACACCCTTCTACATTTTCAAGGTCAACTACATTTTCAAGGTCAACTTTGACAGCTGGGAACAGAAACCTGTTATTTTTTCATCAATCGATTGCTTTTAAATTGGTCTTATCAAAAGGCATATTTGTATCTATGTGATATACTGTAAACGTCATTTGGCATAAAACACATATTCTTAATGGCTTCTGAAGATAATTGTCAAATTAATGCAAAGGGATATTAATTAGGCAGCAAATAAATGCTAATTGTTTTTATATGGGAAAATTTAAAGTATATTTCATATATTTCCTGACTGACCCATGGATAGAATGTAACCCACTGAATTAACTTTAACTTTAACTTGAGCAATAATTAACATTAAGAATAATTAGATTTTCCTAAATTCAGGGTAAGAGGGCCCTTTGTGACTAGCCCACCACCTAGTGGTGTGATGATGGAACTCAGCTTTATAAAGCTTACTTTATTCCTTTTCACAGCCCTTGGGACCATTGTTCAGAGGTGATGAGAAGGACCCACAAATTTAAGGGAACCAGTTCTCCTGTGATTGCTGCCTGGGTCCTCTGGTTAGAAGCCACCTTACCCTCTGGAAGTTAAAGCTCTTGGAAGCTCAGTTTAGGCTGTTTCATGGAAGCTTTCTGACAAGACATTTCTGCTGTGCCTTTGCAAGTGTTTGTGCTGTTTCAAGTGCTGATGGCTGACTCTTCTTGGCTGCTGTTTGTGAAGGATTCAAGCTTGGCTGTGCTGGGGGAATATGCTCAATGACTGCTTGATTTTGATACTACAGGATTTAAGGAGCTTAAGCTTTGCATTAGGGCTTCCAGACTTAAGGAATTACAAGGGTTTGTGGAACTACATTGTATAAAGCATGTAGTTTACTATGCTTAACTTTCCTAGAGGTAATTAACTTGGTTTAATGTAATATTTTTATAATTACCCTTTGCTTTGTTGCTGTGTAGCCATTCAGGGTTTGATTTTGTATTTATAGGAAGTTCTGCACTTTCCTTCCAGTTTCTGAAGTGGGAAAGTTAGATAAGTGTCCAGTAAGTGCCCAGTCTCATGGTAACTAAGTTTTATAACTATCCTGAATATTTCATATTTAATTCCCTATTTTTCCTTTTTGATTTGAAGTTTTTGAAGTTTTTCTCCTTTATTTTCTCAATAGCAATCTTTTGGTTTTCCATAATGCAATTATTGAAGGGAACTTTTATTTATTGTGAATCTTTTGCCTTTTAAGTGTAGCAAAACTGAATATTTAATGAACTTTGTAACTATCTCTGGTATATTCGTTTTTTAAATATCTTAATTACCTCAAGTTTTTATATTGTCATTTAAATGACAATCTTACTTTGAATTACCTGTTATATTTTTATATGAATCTCAATCACTTAAGTGTACAACCTACCAATCTTTAAAGACTTTTGTAATTGCCTCTGTTTTCAGTTTTTTGTTACTGAAGTGTTACCAAACTATTTTTTTAACCTTTTTCCTAACCTTGTATATTGTAATTTTTTGTGGTTAAATGTATGAACTTTTATGTGGATAAATGTATGAACTATCTAAAAGATACTTTAATTCTTAGCTTTTGTATTTTACTAGTGAGTTACTGGCTCTTAGTGTTCAAACTGAAATGTTTTAAGTGTTTATATTTTCTGTTAATTAGTTTTATAGTTGCTGCTTAACTTCCAGTTATTTTTAGATAATTTATGAACTGTTTATTATATAAAGTTCCTTTTATGGAACAAACCTGAAGTATTGTATTTGTAATAAAACTGTTTTGCATTGTATTGTACTTGTAATAAAACTAAAGTTAATTTTTTTTACTATTTTTACCCTTTAGTGTGTCACATCCAATGAATAAACTATGATGTCACAACAAATCTACCACAGGGTTAAAGGGTTATTGATGAGATCTTGGAGTGAGGACTGCATATTCTGTGAATGGCCCAAGTGACTAGGTTACTTGTAAAGGTTCTCACTAAGGTATAATAGAGAGGTGATAGATTGATGGAAAAACACCTTTTATATAAGGTACAGAAAAGCCTGAATCACCTTGCTCATTGTCTAAAAGTATTGAGAGAAATTGGCTTTTATCTTTAAAGTAATAAATTTTACTACAAGAAAAGCTTTTTCAAGAAAAAGCTTTTTTCACATAAATAGCTCAACCTGTTGAGTGAAATAACCTATTTTGATTTGTATAGCTATTAAATTTTAGCTGAAGATAGTATACAGCTATGCCCTGTAGCTGTAGCATGTATGAAGCAAGGATTTCCTTTGAAAGCTGACAAATTTAACTAGTTAATTATTTGTGGTTAAGGTTTGTGAGTATAAGGGGTAGGAAAGCTATTCCTCACACCCCTGATATATTAACATAACCTGAGCTTGAATGTTCAACTGACAGTGAGTACAGATTAGTTTACACAACTTGTACCACTTGCACCTTC
Source organism: Macrobrachium rosenbergii (assembly GCA_039081455.1). Lineage (NCBI taxonomy): Eukaryota > Metazoa > Arthropoda > Malacostraca > Decapoda > Palaemonidae > Macrobrachium > Macrobrachium rosenbergii. The sequence continues at coordinate 169,855 of JANJGK010000776.1, forward strand.
CAAGGAATTTTCATTCAAGTTAATGGTATAAATTTGCATAAGTACAATAAGTGGCCCCAACTGTGTAATGTTTTTATAAAGTGTCATAACTTTAAATGAGTTTCTTATCCTGAACAATGTTAATTGGAACTACAGTACGATGTAAGTTTTAAGTCAGAACGCAAGTCTGTTAAATTATTCAAATGCTAATTAAGTATTTTGCTTTTAGATATTTTATACAAATATAGATGGAGAAATTCATAGACATGGCAAAGGTTTGACTGAATATATATTAACCTTTTAAAGTTAACCTAAATATTAAGATTAAAACTGATTTTTTTAATTACAGGCAAAAATGGATGTTATCTTTAAGCCCTCTCTCTCTCTCTCTCTCTCTCTCTCTCTCTCTCTCTCTCTCTCTCTCTCTCTCTCTCTCTCTCTCTCTCTCTCTCTCTCTCTCTCTCTCTCACCTATTTAGATTTATCCATTTGAAAGCCATAGCAATAATATAGAAAGTTACTATTGAATTGATATCACAAAGGATTTAAATCCATCAAGGTATAACCTGGGCTGTCATGTGTTCGTATCGTTGCATCAAATTCGAAACATTTTGAAAGTCATTCATTTTTCATAATATTTCCAAATTCAAAATCATGCTGCAATTATGTAATTTATGATATAAATTATTCATTTTTACTGATTTTATTCCAATTCTGACGTTTAATAAGTTTTTAAGATTAATAGAAATGGAATTTTTGGAGCCTTATAGAAGCTTTCGGAAACGCATTGTGACGTCATAAGCAGTGTTCAAAAGCTAGACCTAATGGCAGTTCATTTGTTCATATTTCAAGTATTTTAAAACCATTGCAAAGGAGATCTGGTATTTATGAGAGAGAGAGAGAGAGAGTGTGTGTGTCTGGTGTCAGCCAGGCAGTCAGCAGTAGAGTTATTTTTAGATCCTCTGCGTTCGTACGTACGTCTTCGATCTTGACTTCAACTTTTGTTATGTAATTATCGTAATTATCATTGTACTCTTTATGGTTAAAAGTAACTTAAAACAGATTAATTACATTGAATATAAATAAAAATTACTTCAATAAAGTAAGAATTACCTTTGCTTAGTTACGTGGCTACATCCGGAGACGAAATCAAAGCTAAACAATACGAACGAAGTCTCTACTCGTAGGAAAGGGTATTAAAATGTTCCGTGAATGAAAAGGAACTTGGAAAGACTTATCTTAAGCATTTAATGGAGAGAATGGTACTGATGAATGTTCCCTGAATAAAAAGGAACACAGGAACACTCAAGAGGAGTTCAAATCTTGAAGAAAGCAAATCAAAATAAGCTTAAAAACGAACACAGGCACAATAATCTTAAACAAGCACAAGGAAAATGGACTTAAAAACGAACATAGGAACAGTATATTTAAACAAGCACAAGCAAAATAAGCTTGAAAACGAACACAGGCACAATATACTTAAACAAACACAAGGAAAATGGACTTAAAAACGAACACAAGCACGACAAACACAGACAGGCACAAGCAAAGGAGGAATAAAACGAGAAAATGGGTGGGCCGTTACAAAGGCAAATCCCGCCTAATAATACTACTATTCCTCGTGACGACTGGGAACCCGAACAACAAATTGATTCCAGTCAAAGTTACAATTGGATTTGGTGCTTTGATTGTTGTGATGTTTAAGCTTGAAAGAGACTTGAAGAAGATTGGCCCTCAGGTGCCCAATACCCCATGCCAACCTCAATACCCGATGTCAACCCCAGACGCAGCAAGAGGCTCCGGGGGCACCAGAAACCTGCAGGTGCTTCAGAGGTCAGTTTCCCTTGCTCTGCATGGGGTCACCTACGGCAGTTTCCCTTGCTCTGCATGGGGTCACCTACGGCAGTTTCCCTTGCTCTGCATGGGGTCACCTACGGCAGTTTCCCTTGCTCTGCATGGGGTCACCTACGGCAGTTTCCCTTGCTCTGCATGGGGTCACCTACGGCAGTTTCCCTTGCTCTGCATGGGGTCACCTACGGCAGTTTCCCTTGCTCTGCATGGGGTCACCTACGGCAGTTTCCCTTGCTCTGCATGGGGTCACCTACGGCAGTTTCCCTTGCTCTGCATGGGGTCACCTACGGCAGTTTCCCTTGCTCTGCATGGGGTCACCTACGGCAGTTTCCCTTGCTCTGCATGGGGTCACCTACGGCAGTTTCCCTTGCTCTGCATGGGGTCACCTACGGCAGTTTCCCTTGCTCTGCATGGGGTCACCTACGGCAGTTTCCCTTGCTCTGCATGGGGTCACCTACGGCAGTTTCCCTTGCTCTGCATGGGGTCACCTACGGCAGTTTCCCTTGCTCTGCATGGGGTCACCTACGGCAGTTTCCCTTGCTCTGCATGGGGTCACCTACGGCAGTTTCCCTTGCTCTGCATGGGGTCACCTACGGCAGTTTCCCTTGCTCTGCATGGGGTCACCTACGGCAGTTTCCCTTGCTCTGCATGGGGTCACCTACGGCAGTTTCCCTTGCTCTGCATGGGGTCACCTACGGCGGTTTCTCCTGCAGGTAGACCTGAATAACGTCCCTGGCTTTACTTAGGGTTCTTTGCAGCGTGCCTTCCTTAGGCCCCTAGCTGCTCTAACCCCTTTTGTTCCTTTTACTCTACCTCCATTCATATTCCCTTTCTTCCAACTTACTTTCCTCAACCTTTTCAAACTTTTACTGTCGGTTTCCGTTTGAGCGCTGAGTGACCTCATTGGTCCCAGTGTTTGGCCTTTGGCACGACTTATTCAGTTCAATTCAGTTGTAATCCCCCTTTCAATACCTAATTGTCATTGACCTTGACGTAACTTTGGGCTTTCTCTGTAGTCAGTAACAAAGACGTGACATCGACCATTTAACACCACAAGTACAGTAGTTCCTTGTAAAGTTTTGGGTTCTTTAGTCGTCATTTGGTTGTCCAACTTCATTAACGTGATGTTTCTTCAATTGTTGCGTCTTGTGTAAAAATCAGAAGTGTGACTTTGTGGCCTCGTTATTCAACTACCTTTTAATGGCCGTGAAGAGGGCAGTCCAATAAGGCCTTTGTTGTTTGGGATGAATCTTGTCCACTGCTAAAGATGGCTGTTTCTGTACTATCCAGATAATAGAATTTATTTGACAGGTAATAAATTTTATTATGAAAAAGTATATTCTTTGGCGTGGGGAAAGAGAACAACACATTGCATTTCATCCGAGTATTTATTTTTCCTTTTGGATTTAAAGTTATCATTAGGTTGAAGTTGCTTACATTGCTGCAAGACCATCTTAGTTCCCTTTCTTATCATTTCTCCCAAAATTGCGATAGAAGAGTCATTTTTTAAAATGACTTCTATAAACTGCATAGAGGCATGTCCGCCATGTCTGGAAATGCTGGGGTTGGGGCTGGGGAACTGCAGAAAGTGAAAGGCCTTCGGTACTGATCAATACTAATACCTTTGGTGTCCATATTATTTTGACTGAATGAAGAGCATTGGTGTTTGAAGTGACAGTTGCTACTATTGATGTTAGGGGTCTTCCTCGTCAGAGTGATTTTTAATATTGTTGGTGTTGGAAATGAGTGATGCTGTGTGGAACAGAATTTTGGGCAGGGGACCAAAGAAACAAAGAACCTATCTCTTCAGGAGCTCTCAGAGCAGTCTTGGCAGGAGAGATGGTATGAAGGAAGCATTCATTACATTTAGCAAAAGAATCTGGGAATACTGAAGCATTTTGTTAAGAATTAGTTTTACAGGGAGAAGTGTTTTAACCCTGAAAGGTTTTGGTTTTTTTTTTTAGATTTTATACTAGAGACCTGGCTGTAGCTAATGGTGATGTCTGTTTTGGTACCTTGTCAACAACAAGACCTCCATTTGATATGATGTCACAACTTATTCTTTTGTCTTTTCAGGTGAATGTCGCCTGAAATTCTTGAAGAAATCAATCTACAGATTTTTAAAGAAAATAGCCCAGTCGTTTAGCACCATAGCAAAGGTAAGTATTAACAAACACGAGTCTTTCATTAGGGGTTGATTCGTATTACCTGAAATGGTTTTGAAAACAAAAGAAATCTACTTCCCAAAGTAATATGCATTTTATATACATGGTATAGAAAAAATAAAATTGTATGAAAAGTTCTTCGTTGGAGGGGTGGATAGAGCGTTCGACTCTCCAACCCGGCCAATGAAGAATTAGAGGAATTTATTTCTGGTGATAGAAATTCATTTCTCGTCATAATGTGGTTCGGATCCCACAGTAAGCTGTAGGTCCCGTTGCTAGGTAAACCAGTTGGTTCTTAGCCATGTAAAATAGATCTAAAGCATCACTGTACACAACCAACTTAAATTTAAAGCTGTCACCCAGTCCTGGCAAGTACGTACAGCTCTCAAAGGTACAGGAGTTTCTCAGACATTTGTTTGCCTCAATCAGATCTTTTACTTTAGAGTCATTTATTTTGCAGCTAAGTTCCAATATCAGGTCTTGAATTAGTACATGATAACCATCCTAGTTGGCCCACTAGGCTCCTAAACTTCTCCTTTTCTTCTTCATTACTCTCCGTATTCTTATTCAATCCTCTCTCTTCTCTTACATTTATAGATTCCAGAGATTTACAATACTCTTTTTGATGAAGTGTAACGCCATTCTCGTTCTGTACAATATCCAGGCCGATGTATCTGAATATAGCATTACTTTGCTCCCTAACCCAAAAATGATATCTGATTTGGGCAGTGACTGCACATTCAAATTTCCTTATTCCTCCCCACAAGAAATCACCTACATGCTGCATCAGGAGCATACCACATGAATCTCCTTCCTTCACAACACCAGTAGAATGCTGCTGCTGCTGCTGCTGCAGGGTCAGTTTTCACCCGATTGCATCCCATCTTCAACAGGACAGTCTTCACTGTGAGGTACTATTTTCTGGCGGCATCATTACGACCGTATACACATTTTTTTTATTTTCCACAGTAGATTATCATCACAGCCAGCTGCAACAGGTGGAATGAGATACACTTCACGCTCAAATTGTTCACTCTGTAGGAATGCAGCCTTAATATTAACTGAATTCACTGCTCATCTTTTGGAAGACAGTATACCAACAAAGGACCTCAACACTTCCTTGCTAACAGCGGGAGAATCTGATTGGCTTCATCTTTTGCCTCAAAACCTCTGGCAACAAGCTGTGCTTTCATTTTCTTTTTCCCTTCACTGTTTTCCTTCTCTGCTACGCCCATTGAACTGACAATGCCTCTTGATCCAAGTTAGGAATTTGCTCATTTACACCAAAATTCCTCCAGGTTTTTAGTTCTTCTTCTTTTGCTTCATCAAGTTCCTGACTTTCATGTTTTCACAAGCCATTACTACTTCGCTGGGTTCCTGCAGTCCATCATCTAAAACTGGTAGCCATTTTTCTACATCTCTGTTCCAGTCAGTGGCTGTTATAAATCCATCTTTATGTTCAATACTCCTCCAACTGGTATATTTTCCTGTAGATTTTCCAGCACGGCTGTGAACAGTTCCTGTCGGCCATTCATCAGACATTCAGCAGGAATCTTACTCTGTCCAATCTTTGGAGTACCCTCGGTTGTTAAATTGTCTTCAGATGAAGCGTCCACAACTTTGATGTGATTCTCTTTTTCTTCCTCCTCATTTTTTCATTTTCCTCTGGATTTATAACTGCTTCTGTGTCGTTGTTCTTGCTATTGTCCATTTCACACCTCAACATATCAAGCAGCGCATTTCTTCCCTTTTTAGTGTTCCTGTCAGAACTGTAAGGTAACTCCTGAATGTGTGTTTCATGTGCTCTTACAATATTTGAACCATATTTCAAGATCGCTGTTTTGCCATCTTGACCAATGACTGTAGCTGGTCCTTTCCGTTCCTTTTGGTCTCCGCTCTTAAAATAGACTTTATCTTCAATAGACTTTATCTCCATTCTTAAGGACTTTACCAATAGTTCTTACTTTGCGTCTTAGTGCCCGTCATTTTTTCTCAGAAGTTTCAGCAGCAATAAAGGCTTTTCTTGCGGAGTTTCTAGCATTGAGATGTTGTAGTGCCCTCCAGTGCAGGAAGTTCCTCATCCGTGGTACAGGGTAGGGTTAGGATTCTGCCCATACGCGAGTTGATAAGGGCTAAAACCCCCTACCACTTGGAGGCAATTTTTAGCAATGACTGCCCATGCCAAAGCCACTTTTAAAGGCAGTTCTGGTTGCTCTGCCGTCATTTTTGTCACCATTTTGTCTATAACTGTGCGATTATGCTCACACAGGCCATTACTGAAAATTTGTATCCCCTTTTTTATACTCCTTTGTGACACTTCTTCCACATACATTCAGCACATTTTGACCTTAACACCAACATCCTTCAACAGCTGGATCGGTCTCTTAGATGTGGGATGACCAGATTGTTGGTGCAATTTTCATATCTTGTTCTTTTCCTTTTCATCATCTCTCACTGTCATCATTATTTCTCCTGTTTTCTTCCAGGCTTCTTTCTCTTCCCTTAGCGGGAGGCAGTAGCGTCCTCCTGAAGAAGTGCCCCCCCTCAATTTTAACTTATTTCCATGAATTTCTGCAGTGTCATTTTCTAAGTCCAGTTTCATTTTGCTTTCATCACTGATTTGTGCACATTACCATGACCAAATTTAAATGTTGTTGCATTTTCTTCGTCTTCTATGATATTTTTTCCTCGTGTGACAAAGACTGTGTGTGCTTTTAACCAATCACCACCACACACTGTAGAACAGCAGGCTGTGTCCAGGACAGCATAAATTAATAGATTCCATCATCAACACTGACACCATTTTAGGATTTTCAATAACAGAATATAACTCTTCCTCCTTTACACGACTAACATACACATTTTTTGAACATGGTGGAGACAGATGGTACCCTGGTCCACACCCATAACATTTCCTAACATTACCATATATGTCAACCGAGTGTCTCTGCCTATGACCCTGCACCCAGTGGTAACACTTCTCGACTCCCGAAGGATTTCCTAAGGGCTTGCTCCATGGAATCAGACATTTTATCTGTTTCACTGAAGGACATTGGTGTCAGCACTATTTGTTTGTGTCTAACCTCTAGCCCTGCACTCTCTAGTGGCTGAAATGCTAAAATACATTTTGGTGGTACATACTTTGTACCTCTCCAGAACTGCACTTCTCTCCACAAATTCCAAAATGTACTTCTCCGTCGTATGTTCCTTTTCCTTTTTGTAGCTGTCAGACCTTGTCCATGCCTCGTATGCTGCTGACAGCTCATCCTTCATGCACCACTTGTCCAAGTGTTGAAGCAGAACTTTCATTCCATCGTCGACTGTCAACTCTTCAATATCCACTTCCTTGAAAATCTCGCTTCCTTCTGGGAATGACGGGGCAGCAGCCGCAGCTTGTTGCTTTTCCTCGGTGCTTGCGACAAGCTGCCGTGCTTTCGGCTCTGGTTTCCAGCGGCCGTAACCTTTATTGGCGCCGAAAACTGGCAACACCAGCCGCCCGCCACATTGCTCGTGGTACTTTTCATAGGGAAATATTCACAGATTACTGTATTTTCATATAGTTTTTGTGACCAAACGCACTTTTTGTGATAAAACTATTAAAATGTTCAGGTATGAGCATTTTTAGAGGGTCTTTTGCTGTTTGAACTCTCAAAATAGGCAGTTATAAGCCAGGGAATCCAGGGGGCTGACTGTATTCTTATATAGAGTTAACACTTGTCAATACTGAAGTCTGCCATTTTACCGTCAGGATAGGAAGGAATGGGTCAGGTCTAGTCATGGTTTTATACAGATTTTATTCAGAAGAACATATGTATGATGAAAACCATTCCAGCTTCAAGCACAGGCAGTAATCTGTACATCTAGTATAAACTTCTGTGGGAAATGATCTGAACTCTGACAAGTAGACAGTCCAGGTGTCAGGACAAAAGACTGATGACATTTAGTAACCACATGTAGTGTGTTTCTGCATTAGACTGTTGCATTTAAAGGAACCAGCGTTGAAGTCTTTGCTGAGACCATCGTTGTTGCACAAAGCATTTGCTGCTCAAAATATATCGTGCTGAAAGGCGACCAAAGAGAACCAGTGGTTTACTTCTAAGTCCTTGAGGAATTTGTGGGCTTCCATATCTGTCAATTTTGTCACTTTTTCTCTTCTTTGGGTTAGATGTGAATTGAGGCTTCACTATTGTTATCTAATCTTATGCTCTTTCTGTGTGAACATAAGTTATTGCAGAGTCTCCCTTTCCGAGTTTGTACAGGAAGGGAGTTTGACTGTGTTCTGTCTTGTGCATTTTGCCTGAATTCTTGTCAGTGATTTATAGTCTCAGGCAGTCGACTCTTGGGGGTCACAGTCATAATAATAATAATGATAATAATAATAATAATAAAATTGTGGCCTCTGGAGTCTCAGGTGGTCGACTGTTGAGGGTCGCAGTCATAATAATGATTTCAATAGAATCATGGCCTCTGGAGTCTCAGGTGGTCGACTGTTGAGGGTCGCAGTCATAATAATGATTTCAATAGAATCTTGGCCTCTGGAGTCTCAGGTGGTCGACTGTTGAGGGTCGCAGTCATAATAATGATTTCAATAGAATCGTGGCCTCTGGAGTCTCAGGTGGTCGACTGTTGAGGGTCGCAGTCATAATAATGATATCAATAAAATCTTGGCCTCTGGAGTCTCAGGTGGTCGACTGTTGAGGGTCGCAGTCATAATAATGATTTCAATAGAATCTTGGCCTCTGGAGTCTCAGGTGGTCGACTGTTGAGGGTCGCAGTCACAATAATGATTTCAATAGAATCTTGGCCTCTGGAGTCTCAGGTGGTCGACTGTTGAGGGTCGCAGTCACAATAATGATTTCAATAAAATCTTGGCCTCTGGAGTCTCAGGTGGTCGACTGTTGAGGGTCGCAGTCATAATAATGATATTAATAAAATCTTGGCCTCTGGAGTCTCAGGTGGTCGACTGTTGAGGGTCACAGTCATAATAATGATATTAATAAAATCTTGGCCTCTGGAGTCTCAGGTGGTCGACTGTTGAGGGTCACAGTCATAATAATGATATTAATAAAATCTTGGCCTCTGGAGTCTCAGGTGGTCGACTGTTGAGGGTCGCAGTCACAATAATGATTTCAATAAAATCTTGGCCTCTGGAGTCTCAGGTGGTCGACTGTTGAGGGTCGCAGTCATAATAATGATATTAATAAAATCTTGGCCTCTGGAGTCTCAGGTGGTCGACTGTTGAGGGTCACAGTCATAATAATGATATTAATAAAATCTTGGCCTCTGGAGTCTCAGGTGGTCGACTGTTGAGGGTCACAGTCATAATAATGATATTAATAAAATCTTGGCCTCTGGAGTCTCAGGTGGTCAACTGTTGAGGGTCGCAGTCACAATAATGATTTCAATAAAATCTTGGCCTCTGGAGTCTCAGGTGGTCGACTGTTGAGGGTCGCAGTCACAATAATGATTTCAATAGAATCTTGGCCTCTGGAGTCTCAGGTGGTCGACTGTTGAGGGTCGCAGTCACAATAATGATTTCAATAAAATCTTGGCCTCTGGAGTCTCAGGTGGTCGACTGTTGAGGGTCACAGTCATAATAATGATATTAATAAAATCTTGGCCTCTGGAGTCTCAGGTGGTCGACTGTTGAGGGTCGCAGTCACAATAATGATTTCAATAAAATCTTGGCCTCTGGAGTCTCAGGTGGTCGACTGTTGAGGGTCGCAGTCATAATAATGATATTAATAAAATCTTGGCCTCTGGAGTCTCAGGTGGTCGACTGTTGAGGGTCACAGTCATAATAATGATATTAATAAAATCTTGGCCTCTGGAGTCTCAGGTGGTCGACTGTTGAGGGTCACAGTCATAATAATGATATTAATAAAATCTTGGCCTCTGGAGTCTCAGGTGGTCGACTGTTGAGGGTCGCAGTCATAATAATGATATTAATAAAATCTTGGCCTCTGGAGTCTCAGGTGGTCGACTGTTGAGGGTCGCAGTCACAATAATGATTTCAATAAAATCTTGGCCTCTGGAGTCTCAGGTGGTCGACTGTTGAGGGTCGCAGTCATAATAATGATATCAATAAAATCTTGGCCTCAGGAGTCACACGTGGTCGACTGTTGAGGGTCGCAGTCACAATAATGATTTCAATAGAATCGTGGCCTCTGGAGTCTCAGGTGGTCGACTGTTGAGGGTCGCAGTCACAATAATGATTTCAATAGAATCTTGGCCTCTGGAGTCTCAGGTGGTCGACTGTTGAGGGTCGCAGTCATAATAATGATATTAATAAAATCTTGGCCTCTGGAGTCTCAGGTGGTCGACTGTTGAGGGTCGCAGTCACAATAATGATTTCAATAAAATCTTGGCCTCTGGAGTCTCAGGTGGTCGACTGTTGAGGGTCGCAGTCATAATAATGATATTAATAAAATCTTGGCCTCTGGAGTCTCAGGTGGTCGACTGTTGAGGGTCACAGTCATAATAATGATATTAATAAAATCTTGGCCTCTGGAGTCTCAGGTGGTCGACTGTTGAGGGTCACAGTCATAATAATGATATTAATAAAATCTTGGCCTCTGGAGTCTCAGGTGGTCGACTGTTGAGGGTCGAAGTCATAAGAATGATTTCAATAGAATCGTGGCCTCTGGAGTCTCAGGTGGTCGACTGTTGAGGGTCGCAGTCACAATAATGATTTCAATAGAATCGTGGCCTCTGGAGTCTCAGGTGGTCGACTGTTGAGGGTCGCAGTCACAATAATGATTTCAATAGAATCTTGGCCTCTGGAGTCTCAGGTGGTCGACTGTTGAGGGTCGCAGTCATAATAATGATATTAATAAAATCTTGGCCTCTGGAGTCTCAGGTGGTCGACTGTTGAGGGTCGCAGTCACAATAATGATTTCAATAAAATCTTGGCCTCTGGAGTCTCAGGTGGTCGACTGTTGAGGGTCGCAGTCATAATAATGATATTAATAAAATCTTGGCCTCTGGAGTCTCAGGTGGTCGACTGTTGAGGGTCACAGTCATAATAATGATATTAATAAAATCTTGGCCTCTGGAGTCTCAGGTGGTCGACTGTTGAGGGTCACAGTCATAATAATGATATTAATAAAATCTTGGCCTCTGGAGTCTCAGGTGGTCGACTGTTGAGGGTCGAAGTCATAAGAATGATTTCAATAGAATCGTGGCCTCTGGAGTCTCAGGTGGTCGACTGTTGAGGGTCGCAGTCACAATAATGATTTCAATAGAATCTTGGCCTCTGGAGTCTCAGGTGGTCAACTGTTGTGGGTCACAGTCATAATAATGATATTAATAAAATCTTGGCCTCTGGAGTCTCAGGTGGTCGACTGTTGAGGGTCGCTGTCACAATAATGATTTCAATAGAATCTTGGCCTCTGGAGTCTCAGGTGGTCGACTGTTGAGGGTCACAGTCATAATAATGATATTAATAAAATCTTGGCCTGTGGAGTCTCAGGTGGTCGACTGTTGAGGGTCGCAGTCACAATAATGATTTCAATAGAATCGTGGCCTCTGGAGTCTCAGGTGGTCGACTGTTGAGGGTCGCAGTCATAATAATGATTTCAATAGAATCTTGGCCTCTCTAGTCTCAGGTGGTCGACTGTTGAGGGTCGCAGTCATAATAATGATTTCAATAGAATCGTGGCCTCTGGAGTCTCAGGTGGTCGACTGTTGAGGGTCGCAGTCATAATAATGATTTCAATAGAATCTTGGCCTCTGGAGTCTCAGGTGGTCGACTGTTGAGGGTCGCAGTCACAATAATGATTTCAATAAAATCTTGGCCTCTGGAGTCTCAGGTGGTCGACTGTTGAGGGTCGCAGTCATAAGAATGATTTCAATAGAATCATGGCCTCTGGAGTCTCAGGTGGTCGACTGTTGAGGGTCGCAGTCACAATAATGATATTAATAAAATCTTGGCCTCTGGAGTCTCAGGTGGTCGACTGTTGAGGGTCGCAGTCACAATAATGATTTCAATAGAATCTTGGCCTCTGGAGTCTCAGGTGGTCGACTGTTGAGGGTCGCAGTCACAATAATGATTTCAATAGAATCTTGGCCTCTGGAGTCTTAGGTGGTCGACTGTTGTGGGTCGCAGTCATAATAATGATATTAATAAAATCTTGGCCTGTGGAGTCTCAGGTGGTCGACTGTTGAGGGTCGCAGTCACAATAATGATTTCAATAGAATCTTGGCCTCTGGAATCTCAGGTGGTCGACTGTTGAGGGTCGCAGTCACAATAATGATTTCAATAGAATCTTGGCCTCTGGAGTCTCAGGTGGTCGACTGTTGAGGGTCGCAGTCATAATAATGATATGAATAAAATCTTGGCCTCTGGAGTCTCAGGTGGTCGACTGTTGAGGGTCGCAGTCACAATAATGATTTCAATAAAATCTTGGCCTCTGGAGTCTCAGGTGGTCGACTGTTGAGGGTCGCAGTCACAATAATGATTTCAATAGAATCTTGGCCTCTGGAGTCTCAGGTGGTCGACTGTTGAGGGTCGCAGTCACAATAATGATATTAATAAAATCTTGACCTCTGGAGTCTCAGGTGGTCGACTGTTGAGGGTCGCAGTCACAATAATGATTTCAATAGAATCTTGGCCTCTGGAGTCTCAGGTGGTCGACTGTTGAGGGTCGCAGTCATAATAATGATATGAATAAAATCTTGGCCTCTGGAGTCTCAGGTGGTCGACTGTTGAGGGTCGCAGTCACAATAATGATTTCAATAGAATCTTGGCCTCTGGAGTCTCAGGTGGTCGACTGTTGAGGGTCGCAGTCACAATAATGATTTCAATAGAATCTTGGCCTCTGGAGTCTCAGGTGGTCGACTGTTGAGGGTCGCAGTCACAATAATGATTTCAATAAAATCTTGGCCTCTGGAGTCTCAGGTGGTCGACTGTTGAGGGTCGCAGTCACAATAATGATTTCAATAAAATCTTGGCCTCTGGAGTCTCAGGTGGTCGACTGTTGAGGGTCGCAGTCACAATAATGATTTCAATAAAATCTTGGCCTCTGGAGTCTCAGGTGGTCGACTGTTGAGGGTCGCAGTCACAATAATGATTTCAATAGAATCTTGGCCTCTGGAGTCTCAGGTGGTCGACTGTTGAGGGTCGCAGTCACAATAATGATTTCAATAGAATCTTGGCCTCTGGAGTCTCAGGTGGTCGACTGTTGAGGGTCGCAGTCATAATAATGATATTAATAAAATCTTGGCCTCTGGAGTCTCAGGTGGTCGACTGTTGAGGGTCGCAGTCACAATAATGATTTCAATAGAATCTTGGCCTCTGGAGTCTCAGGTGGTCGACTGTTGAGGGTCGCAGTCACAATAATGATTTCAATAAAATCTTGGCCTCTGGAGTCTCAGGTGGTCGACTGTTGAGGGTCGCAGTCACAATAATGATTTCAATAGAATCGTGGCCTCTGGAGTCTCAGGTGGTCGACTGTTGAGGGTCGCAGTCACAATAATGATTTCAATAGAATCTTGGCCTCTGGAGTCTTAGGTGGTCGACTGTTGAGGGTCGCAGTCACAATAATGATATTAATAAAATCTTGGCCTCTGGAGTCTCAGGTGGTCGACTGTTGAGGGTCGCAGTCACAATAATGATTTCAATAGAATCTTGGCCTCTGGAGTCTCAGGTGGTCGACTGTTGAGGGTCGCAGTCATAATAATGATATTAATAAAATCTTGGCCTCTGGAGTCTCAGGTGGTCGACTGTTGAGGGTCACAGTCATAATAATGATATTAATAAAATCTTGGCCTCTGGAGTCTCAGGTGGTCGACTGTTGAGGGTCGCAGTCATAATAATGATTTCAATAGAATCGTGGCCTCTGGAGTCTTAGGTGGTCGACTGTTGAGGGTCGCAGTCATAATAATGATATTAATAAAATCTTGGCCTCTGGAGTCTCAGGTGGTCGACTGTTGAGGGTCGCAGTCACAATAATGATTTCAATAGAATCTTGGCCTCTGGAGTCTCAGGTGGTCGACTGTTGAGGGTCGCAGTCATAATAATGATATTAATAAAATCTTGGCCTCTGGAGTCTCAGGTGGTCGACTGTTGAGGGTCACAGTCATAATAATGATATTAATAAAATCTTGGCCTCTGGAGTCTCAGGTGGTCGACTGTTGAGGGTCGCAGTCACAATAATGATTTCAATAGAATCTTGGCCTCTGGAGTCTCAGGTGGTCGACTGTTGAGGGTCGCAGTCATAATAATGATTTCAATAGAATCGTGGCCTCTGGAGTCTTAGGTGGTCGACTGTTGAGGGTCGCAGTCATAATAATGATATTAATAAAATCTTGGCCTCTGGAGTCTCAGGTGGTCGACTGTTGAGGGTCGCAGTCATAATAATGATATTAATAAAATCGTGGCCTCTGGAGTCTCAGGTGGTCGACTGTTGAGGGTCGCAGTCATAATAATGATATCAATAAAATCTTGGCCTCTGGAGTCTCACGTGGTCGACTGTTGAGGGTCGCAGTCATAATAATGATATCAATAAAATCTTGGCCTCTGGAGTCTCAGGTGGTCGACTGTTGAGGGTTGCAGTCATAATGATGATATCAATAAAATCTTGGCCTCTGGAGTCTCAGGTGGTCGACTGTTGAGGGTCGCAGTCACAATAATGATTTCAATAGAATCTTGGCCTCTGGAGTCTCAGGTGGTCGACTGTTGAGGGTCGCAGTCATAATAATGATATTAATAAAATCTTGGCCTCTGGAGTCTCAGGTGGTCGACTGTTGAGGGTCGCAGTCATAATAATGATATTAATAAAATCGTGGCCTCTGGAGTCTCAGGCGGTCGACTGTTGAGGGTCGCAGTCATAATAATGATATCAATAAAATCTTGGCCTCTGGAGTCTCATGTGGTCGACTGTTGAGGGTCGCAGTCACAATAATGATTTCAATAGAATCTTGGCCTCTGGAGTCTCAGGTGGTCGACTGTTGAGGGTCACAGTCATAATAATGATATTAATAAAATCTTGGCCTCTGGAGTCTCAGGTGGTCGACTGTTGAGGGTCGCAGTCACAATAATGATTTCAATAGAATCGTGGCCTCTGGAGTCTCAGGTGGTCGACTGTTGAGGGTCGCAGTCACAATAATGATTTCAATAGAATCGTGGCCTCTGGAGTCTCAGGTGGTCGACTGTTGAGGGTCGCAGTCACAATAATGATTTCAATAGAATCGTGGCCTCTGGAGTCTCAGGTGGTCGACTGTTGAGGGTCACAGTCACAATAATGATTTCAATAGAATCGTGGCCTCTGGAGTCTCAGGTGGTCGACTGTTGAGGGTCGCAGTCACAATAATGATTTCAATAAAATCTTGGCCTCTGGAGTCTCAGGTGGTCGACTGTTGAGGGTCGCAGTCACAATAATGATTTCAATAGAATCATGGCCTCTGGAGTCTCAGGTGGTCGACTGTTGAGGGTCGCAGTCACAATAATGATTTCAATAGAATCGTGGCCTCTGGAGTCTCAGGTGGTCGACTGTTGAGGGTCACAGTCATAATAATGATATTAATAAAATCTTGGCCTCTGGAGTCTCAGGTGGTCGACTGTTGAGGGTCGCAGTCACAATAATGATTTCAATAGAATCTTGGCCCCTGGAGTCTCAGGTGGTCAACTGTTGAGGGTCGCAGTCATAATAATGATTTCAATAGAATCTTGGCCTCTGGAGTCTCAGGTGGTCGACTGTTGAGGGTCGCAGTCATAATAATGATTTCAATAGAATCGTGGCCTCTGGAGTCTCAGGTGGTCGACTGTTGAGGGTCGCAGTCATAATAATGATTTCAATAGAATCGTGGCCTCTGGAGTCTCAGGTGGTCGACTGTTGAGGGTCGCAGTCATAATAATGATTTCAATAGAATCTTGGCCTCTGGAGTCTCAGGTGGTTGACTGTTGAGGGTCGCAGTCATAATAATGATTTCAATAGAATAGTGGCCTCTGGAGTCTCAGGTGGTCGACTGTTGAGGGTCGCAGTCATAATAATGATTTCAATAGAATCTTGGCCTCTGGAGTCTCAGGTGGTCGACTGTTGAGGGTCGCAGTCATAATAATGATTTCAATAGAATCTTGGCCTGTGGAGTCTCAGGTGGTCGACTGTTGAGGGTCACAGTCATAATAATGATTTCAATAGAATCGTGGCCTCTGGAGTCTCAGGTGGTCGACTGTTGAGGGTCGCAGTCATAATAATGATTTCAATAGAATCTTGGCCTCTGGAGTCTCAGGTGGTTGACTGTTGAGGGTCGCAGTCATAATAATGATTTCAATAGAATAGTGGCCTGTGGAGTCTCAGGTGGTCGACTGTTGAGGGTCGCAGTCATAATAATGATTTCAATAGAATCTTGGCCTCTGGAGTCTCAGGTGGTCGACTGTTGAGGGTCGCAGTCATAATAATGATTTCAATAGAATCTTGGCCTCTGGAGTCTCAGGTGGTCGACTGTTGAGGGTCGCAGTCATAATAATGATTTCAATAGAATCTTGGCCTCTGGAGTCTCAGGTGGTCGACTGTTGAGGGTCGTAGTCATAATAATGATTTCAATAGAATCTTGGCCTCTGGAGTCTCAGGTGGTCGACTGTTGAGGGTCACAGTCATAATAATGATTTCAATAGAATCTTGGCCTCTGGAGTCTCAGGTGGTCGACTGTTGAGGGTTGCAGTCATAATAATGATTTCAATAGAATCGTGGCCTCTGGAGTCTCAGGTGGTCGACTGTTGAGGGTCGCAGTCACAATAATGATTTCAATAGAATCTTGGCCTCTGGAGTCTCAGGTGGTCGACTGTTGAGGGTCGCAGTCATAATAATGATATTAATAAAATCTTGGCCTCTGGAGTCTCAGGTGGTCGACTGTTGAGGGTCGCAGTCATAATAATGATATTAATAAAATCTTGGCCTCTGGAGTCTCAGGTGGTCGACTGTTGAGGGTCGCAGTCACAATAATGATTTCAATAGAATCGTGGCCTCTGGAGTCTCAGGTGGTCGACTGTTGAGGGTCGCAGTCATAATAATGATATTAATAAAATCTTGGCCTCTGGAGTCTCAGGTGGTCGACTGTTGAGGGTCGCAGTCACAATAATGATTTCAATAGAATCTTGGCCTGTGGAGTCTCAGGTGGTCGACTGTTGAGGGTCACAGTCATAATAATGATTTCAATAGAATCGTGGCGTCTGGAGTCTCAGGTGGTCGACTGTTGAGGGTCACAGTCATAATAATGATTTCAATAGAATCTTGGCCTCTGGAGTCTCAGGTGGTCGACTGTTGAGGGTCGCAGTCACAATAATGATTTCAATAGAATCATGGCCTCTGGAGTCTCAGGTGGTCGACTGTTGAGGGTCGCAGTCACAATAATGATTTCAATAGAATCGTGGCCTCTGGAGTCTCAGGTGGTCGACTGTTGAGGGTCACAGTCATAATAATGATATTAATAAAATCTTGGCCTCTGGAGTCTCAGGTGGTCGACTGTTGAGGGTCGCAGTCACAATAATGATTTCAATAGAATCTTGGCCCCTGGAGTCTCAGGTGGTCAACTGTTGAGGGTCGCAGTCATAATAATGATTTCAATAGAATCTTGGCCTCTGGAGTCTCAGGTGGTCGACTGTTGAGGGTCGCAGTCATAATAATGATTTCAATAGAATCGTGGCCTCTGGAGTCTCAGGTGGTCGACTGTTGAGGGTCGCAGTCATAATAATGATTTCAATAGAATCTTGGCCTCTGGAGTCTCAGGTGGTCGACTGTTGAGGGTCGCAGTCATAATAATGATTTCAATAGAATCGTGGCCTCTGGAGTCTCAGGTGGTCGACTGTTGAGGGTCGCAGTCATAATAATGATTTCAATAGAATCGTGGCCTCTGGAGTCTCAGGTGGTCGACTGTTGAGGGTCGCAGTCATAATAATGATTTCAATAGAATCTTGGCCTCTGGAGTCTCAGGTGGTTGACTGTTGAGGGTCGCAGTCATAATAATGATTTCAATAGAATAGTGGCCTCTGGAGTCTCAGGTGGTCGACTGTTGAGGGTCGCAGTCATAATAATGATTTCAATAGAATCTTGGCCTCTGGAGTCTCAGGTGGTCGACTGTTGAGGGTCGCAGTCATAATAATGATTTCAATAGAATCTTGGCCTGTGGAGTCTCAGGTGGTCGACTGTTGAGGGTCACAGTCATAATAATGATTTCAATAGAATCGTGGCCTCTGGAGTCTCAGGTGGTCGACTGTTGAGGGTCGCAGTCATAATAATGATTTCAATAGAATCTTGGCCTCTGGAGTCTCAGGTGGTTGACTGTTGAGGGTCGCAGTCATAATAATGATTTCAATAGAATAGTGGCCTGTGGAGTCTCAGGTGGTCGACTGTTGAGGGTCGCAGTCATAATAATGATTTCAATAGAATCTTGGCCTCTGGAGTCTCAGGTGGTCGACTGTTGAGGGTCGCAGTCATAATAATGATTTCAATAGAATCTTGGCCTCTGGAGTCTCAGGTGGTCGACTGTTGAGGGTCGCAGTCATAATAATGATTTCAATAGAATCTTGGCCTCTGGAGTCTCAGGTGGTCGACTGTTGAGGGTCGTAGTCATAATAATGATTTCAATAGAATCTTGGCCTCTGGAGTCTCAGGTGGTCGACTGTTGAGGGTCACAGTCATAATAATGATTTCAATAGAATCTTGGCCTCTGGAGTCTCAGGTGGTCGACTGTTGAGGGTTGCAGTCATAATAATGATTTCAATAGAATCGTGGCCTCTGGAGTCTCAGGTGGTCGACTGTTGAGGGTCGCAGTCACAATAATGATTTCAATAGAATCTTGGCCTCTGGAGTCTCAGGTGGTCGACTGTTGAGGGTCGCAGTCATAATAATGATATTAATAAAATCTTGGCCTCTGGAGTCTCAGGTGGTCGACTGTTGAGGGTCGCAGTCATAATAATGATATTAATAAAATCTTGGCCTCTGGAGTCTCAGGTGGTCGACTGTTGAGGGTCGCAGTCACAATAATGATTTCAATAGAATCGTGGCCTCTGGAGTCTCAGGTGGTCGACTGTTGAGGGTCGCAGTCATAATAATGATATTAATAAAATCTTGGCCTCTGGAGTCTCAGGTGGTCGACTGTTGAGGGTCGCAGTCACAATAATGATTTCAATAGAATCTTGGCCTGTGGAGTCTCAGGTGGTCGACTGTTGAGGGTCACAGTCATAATAATGATTTCAATAGAATCGTGGCGTCTGGAGTCTCAGGTGGTCGACTGTTGAGGGTCACAGTCATAATAATGATTTCAATAGAATCTTGGCCTCTGGAGTCTCAGGTGGTCGACTGTTGAGGGTCACAGTCATAATAATGATTTCAATAGAATCATGGCCTCTGGAGTCTCAGGTGGTCGACTGTTGAGGGTCACAGTCATAATAATGATTTCAATAGAATCTTGGCCTCTGGAGTCTCAGGTGGTCGACTGTTGAGGGTCGCAGTCATAATAATGATTTCAATAGAATCTTGGCCTCTGGAGTCTCAGGTGGTCGACTGTTGAGGGTCGCAGTCATAATAATGATTTCAATAGAATCTTGGCCTCTGGAGTCTCAGGTGGTCGACTGTTGAGGGTCGCAGTCATAATAATGATTTCAATAGAATCGTGGCCTCTGGAGTCTCAGGTGGTCGACTGTTGAGGGTCGCAGTCACAATAATGATTTCAATAGAATCTTGGCCTGTGGAGTCTCAGGTGGTCGACTGTTGAGGGTCGCAGTCATAATAATGATATTAATAAAATCTTGGCCTCTGGAGTCTCAGGTGGTCGACTGTTGAGGGTCGCAGTCACAATAATGATTTCAATAAAATCTTGGCCTCTGGAGTCTCAGGTGGTCGACTGTTGAGGGTCGCAGTCACAATAATGATTTCAATAGAATCTTGGCCTATGGAGTCTCAGGTGGTCGACTGTTGAGGGTCGCAGTCACAATAATGATTTCAATAGAATCTTGGCCTCTGGAGTCTCAGGTGGTCGACTGTTGAGGGTCGCAGTCATAATAATGATATTAATAAAATCTTGGCCTCTGGAGTCTCAGGTGGTCGACTGTTGAGGGTCGCAGTCACAATAATGATTTCAATAGAATCTTGGCCTCTGGAGTCTCAGGTGGTCGACTGTTGAGGGTCGCAGTCATAATAATGATATTAATAAAATCTTGGCCTCTGGAGTCTCAGGTGGTCGACTGTTGAGGGTCGCAGTCATAATAATGATATTAATAAAATCTTGGCCTCTGGAGTCTCAGGTGGTCGACTGTTGAGGGTCGCAGTCACAATAATGATTTCAATAGAATCTTGGCCTCTGGAGTCTCAGGTGGTCGACTGTTGAGGGTCACAGTCATAATAATGATATTAATAAAATCTTGACCTCTGGAGTCTCAGGTGGTCGACTGTTGAGGGTCGCAGTCACAATAATGATTTCAATAAAATCTTGGCCTCTGGAGTCTCAGGTGGTCGACTGTTGAGGGTCGCAGTCACAATAATGATTTCAATAAAATCTTGGCCTCTGGAGTCTCAGGTGGTCGACTGTTGAGGGTCGCAGTCACAATAATGATTTCAATAGAATCTTGGCCTCTGGAGTCTCAGGTGGTCGACTGTTGAGGGTTGCAGTCATAATAATGATATTAATAAAATCTTGGCCTCTGGAGTCTCAGGTGGTCGACTGTTGAGGGTCGCAGTCACAATAATGATTTCAATAGAATCTTGGCCTCTGGAGTCTCAGGTGGTCGACTGTTGAGGGTCGCAGTCATAATAATGATATTAATAAAATCTTGGCCTCTGGAGTCTCAGGTGGTCGACTGTTGAGGGTCGCAGTCATAATAATGATACTAATAAAATCGTGGCCTCTGGAGTCTCAGGTGGTCGACTGTTGAGGGTCGCAGTCATAATAATGATTTCAATAAAATCTTGGCCTCTGGAGTCTCATGTGGTCGACTGTTGAGGGTCGCAGTCATAATAATGATTTCAATAAAATCTTGGCCTCTGGAGTCTCATGTGGTCGACTGTTGAGGGTCGCAGTCATAATAATGATTTCAATAAAATCTTGGCCTCTGGAGTCTCATGTGGTCGACTGTTGAGGGTCGCAGTCATAATAATGATTTCAATAAAATCTTGGCCTCTGGAGTCTCATGTGGTCGACTGTTGAGGGTCGCAGTCATAATAATGATATCAATAAAATCTTGGCCTCTGGAGTCTCATGTGGTCGACTGTTGAGGGTCGCAGTCATAATAATGATATCAATAAAATCTTGGCCTCTGGAGTCTCATGTGGTCGACTGTTGAGGGTCGCAGTCATAATAATGATTTCAATAAAATCTTGGCCTCTGGAGTCTCATGTGGTCGACTGTTGAGGGTCGCAGTCATAATAATGATTTCAATAGAATCTTGGCCTCTGGAGTCTCAGGTGGTCGACTGTTGAGGGTCACAGTCATAATAATGATATTAATAAAATCTTGACCTCTGGAGTCTCAGGTGGTCGACTGTTGAGGGTCGCAGTCATAATAATGATTTCAATAGAATCTTGGCCTCTGGAGTCTCATGTGGTCGACTGTTGAGGGTCGCAGTCATAATAATGATATCAATAAAATCTTGGCCTCTGGAGTCTCATGTGGTCGACTGTTGAGGGTCGCAGTCATAATAATGATTTCAATAAAATCTTGGCCTCTGGAGTCTCATGTGGTCGACTGTTGAGGGTCGCAGTCATAATAATGATTTCAATAGAATCTTGGCCTCTGGAGTCTCAGGTGGTCGACTGTTGAGGGTCGCAGTCATAATAATGATATCAATAAAATCTTGGCCTCTGGAGTCTCATGTGGTCGACTGTTGAGGGTCGCAGTCATAATAATGATATCAATAAAATCTTGGCCTCTGGAGTCTCATGTGGTCGACTGTTGAGGGTCGCAGTCATAATAATGATTTCAATAAAATCTTGGCCTCTGGAGTCTCATGTGGTCGACTGTTGAGGGTCGCAGTCATAATAATGATTTCAATAGAATCTTGGCCTCTGGAGTCTCAGGTGGTCGACTGTTGAGGGTCACAGTCATAATAATGATATTAATAAAATCTTGGCCTCTGGAGTCTCAGGTGGTCGACTGTTGAGGGTCGCAGTCACAATAATGATTTCAATAGAATCTTGGCCTGTGGAGTCTCAGGTGGTCGACTGTTGAGGGTAGCAGTCACAATAATGATTTCAATAGAATCTTGGCCTCTGGAGTCTCAGGTGGTCGACTGTTGAGGGTCACAGTCATAATAATGATATTAATAAAATCTTGGCCTCTGGAGTCTCAGGTGGTCGACTGTTGAGGGTCGCAGTCACAATAATGATTTCAATAGAATCTTGGCCTCTGGAGTCTCAGGTGGTCGACTGTTGAGGGTCACAGTCATAATAATGATATTAATAAAATCTTGGCCTCTGGAGTCTCAGGTGGTCGACTGTTGAGGGTCGCAGTCACAATAATGATTTCAATAGAATCTTGGCCTGTGGAGTCTCAGGTGGTCAACTGTTGAGGGTCGCAGTCATAATAATGATTTCAATAGAATCTTGGCCTCTGGAGTCTCAGGTGGTCGACTGTTGAGGGTCGCAGTCATAATAATGATTTCAATAGAATCGTGGCCTCTGGTCTCAGGTGGTCGACTGTTGAGGGTCGCAGTCATAATAATGATTTCAATAGAATCGTGGCCTCTGGAGTCTCAGGTGGTCGACTGTTGAGGGTCGCAGTCATAATAATGATTTCAATAGAATCTTGGCCTCTGGAGTCTCAGGTGGTCGACTGTTGAGGGTCGCAGTCATAATAATGATTTCAATAGAATAGTGGCCTCTGGAGTCTCAGGTGGTCGACTGTTGAGGGTCGCAGTCATAATAATGATTTCAATAGAATCTTGGCCTCTGGAGTCTCAGGTGGTCGACTGTTGAGGGTCGCAGTCATAATAATGATTTCAATAGAATCTTGGCCTCTGGAGTCTCTCAGGTGGTCGACTGTTGAGGGTCGCAGTCATAATAATGATTTCAATAGAATCTTGGCCTGTGGAGTCTCAGGTGGTCGACTGTTGAGGGTCACAGTCATAATAATGATTTCAATAGAATCTTGGCCTCTGGAGTCTCAGGTGGTCGACTGTTGAGGGTCGCAGTCATAATAATGATTTCAATAGAATCTTGGCCTCTGGAGTCTCAGGTGGTCGACTGTTGAGGGTCACAGTCATAATAATGATTTCAATAGAATCTTGGCCTCTGGAGTCTCAGGTGGTCGACTGTTGAGGGTCGCAGTCATAATAATGATATTAATAAAATCTTGGCCTCTGGAGTCTCAGGTGGTCGACTGTTGAGGGTCGCAGTCACAATAATGATTTCAATAGAATCTTGGCCTGTGGAGTCTCAGGTGGTCGACTGTTGAGGGTCACAGTCATAATAATGATTTCAATAGAATCGTGGCCTCTGGAGTCTCAGGTGGTCGACTGTTGAGGGTCGCAGTCATAATAATGATTTCAATAGAATCGTGGCCTCTGGAGTCTCAGGTGGTCGACTGTTGAGGGTCACAGCCATAATAATGATTTCAATAGAATCGTGGCCTCTGGAGTCTCAGGTGGTCGACTGTTGAGGGTCGCAGTCACAATAATGATTTCAATAGAATCTTGGCCTGTGGAGTCTCAGGTGGTCGACTGTTGAGGGTCACAGTCATAATAATGATTTCAATAGAATCATGGCCTCTGGAGTCTCAGGTGGTCGACTGTTGAGGGTCACAGTCATAATAATGATTTCAATAGAATCTTGGTCTCTGGAGTCTCTCAGGTGGTCGACTGTTGAGGGTCGCAGTCATAATAATGATTTCAATAGAATCTTGGTCTCTGGAGTCTCTCAGGTGGTCGACTGTTGAGGGTCGCAGTCATAATAATGATTTCAATAGAATCTTGGTCTCTGGAGTCTCTCAGGTGGTCGACTGTTGAGGGTCGCAGTCATAATAATGATTTCAATAGAATCTTGGTCTCTGGAGTCTCTCAGGTGGTCGACTGTTGAGGGTCGCAGTCATAATAATGATTTCAATAGAATCTTGGCCTCTGGAGTCTCTCAGGTGGTCGACTGTTGAGGGTCACAGTCATAATAATGATTTCAATAGAATCTTGGTCTCTGGAGTCTCTCAGGTGGTCGACTGTTGAGGGTCGCAGTCATAATAATGATTTCAATAGAATCTTGGTCTCTGGAGTCTCTCAGGTGGTCGACTGTTGAGGGTCGCAGTCATAATAATGATTTCAATAGAATCTTGGCCTCTGGAGTCTCTCAGGTGGTCGACTGTTGAGGGTCGCAGTCATAATAATGATTTCAATAGAATCTTGGTCTCTGGAGTCTCTCAGGTGGTCGACTGTTGAGGGTCACAGTCATAATAATGATTTCAATAGAATCTTGGCCTCTGGAGTCTCTCAGGTGGTCGACTGTTGAGGGTCACAGTCATAATAATGATTTCAATAGAATCTTGGTCTCTGGAGTCTCTCAGGTGGTCGACTGTTGAGGGTCGCAGTCATAATAATGATTTCAATAGAATCTTGGCCTCTGGAGTCTCTCAGGTGGTCGACTGTTGAGGGTCACAGTCATAATAATGATTTCAATAGAATCTTGGTCTCTGGAGTCTCTCAGGTGGTCGACTGTTGAGGGTCGCAGTC
The DNA here is from genome assembly GCA_039081455.1 of Macrobrachium rosenbergii. NCBI lineage: Eukaryota > Metazoa > Arthropoda > Malacostraca > Decapoda > Palaemonidae > Macrobrachium > Macrobrachium rosenbergii. The sequence goes on from JANJGK010000776.1 coordinate 194,496, forward strand.
ATAATAATGATTTCAATAGAATCTTGGCCTCTGGAGTCTCTCAGGTGGTCGACTGTTGAGGGTCGCAGTCATAATAATGATTTCAATAGAATCTTGGTCTCTGGAGTCTCTCAGGTGGTCGACTGTTGAGGGTCACAGTCATAATAATGATTTCAATAGAATCTTGGCCTCTGGAGTCTCTCAGGTGGTCGACTGTTGAGGGTCGCAGTCATAATAATGATTTCAATAGAATCTTGGCCTCTGGAGTCTCTCAGGTGGTCGACTGTTGAGGGTCACAGTCATAATAATGATTTCAATAGAATCTTGGCCTCTGGAGTCTCTCAGGTGGTCGACTGTTGAGGGTCACAGTCATAATAATGATTTCAATAGAATCTTGGCCTCTGGAGTCTCTCAGGTGGTCGACTGTTGAGGGTCACAGTCATAATAATGATTTCAATAGAATCTTGGTCTCTGGAGTCTCTCAGGTGGTCGACTGTTGAGGGTCGCAGTCATAATAATGATTTCAATAGAATCTTGGCCTCTGGAGTCTCTCAGGTGGTCGACTGTTGAGGGTCGCAGTCATAATAATGATTTCAATAGAATCTTGGTCTCTGGAGTCTCTCAGGTGGTCGACTGTTGAGGGTCACAGTCATAATAATGATTTCAATAGAATCTTGGTCTCTGGAGTCTCTCAGGTGGTCGACTGTTGAGGGTCGCAGTCATAATAATGATTTCAATAGAATCTTGGCCTCTGGAGTCTCTCAGGTGGTCGACTGTTGAGGGTCACAGTCATAATAATGATTTCAATAGAATCTTGGTCTCTGGAGTCTCTCAGGTGGTCGACTGTTGAGGGTCGCAGTCATAATAATGATTTCAATAGAATCTTGGTCTCTGGAGTCTCTCAGGTGGTCGACTGTTGAGGGTCGCAGTCATAATAATGATTTCAATAGAATCTTGGTCTCTGGAGTCTCTCAGGTGGTCGACTGTTGAGGGTCGCAGTCATAATAATGATTTCAATAGAATCTTGGCCTCTGGAGTCTCTCAGGTGGTCGACTGTTGAGGGTCACAGTCATAATAATGATTTCAATAGAATCTTGGCCTCTGGAGTCTCTCAGGTGGTCGACTGTTGAGGGTCACAGTCATAATAATGATTTCAATAGAATCTTGGTCTCTGGAGTCTCTCAGGTGGTCGACTGTTGAGGGTCGCAGTCATAATAATGATTTCAATAGAATCTTGGTCTCTGGAGTCTCTCAGGTGGTCGACTGTTGAGGGTCGCAGTCATAATAATGATTTCAATAGAATCTTGGTCTCTGGAGTCTCTCAGGTGGTCGACTGTTGAGGGTCACAGTCATAATAATGATTTCAATAGAATCTTGGTCTCTGGAGTCTCTCAGGTGGTCGACTGTTGAGGGTCGCAGTCATAATAATGATTTCAATAGAAACTTGGCCTCTGGAGTCTCTCAGGTGGTCGACTGTTGAGGGTCGCAGTCATAATAATAATTTCAATAGAATCTTGGCCTCTGGAGTCTCTCAGGTGGTCGACTGTTGAGGGTCACAGTCATAATAATGATTTCAATAGAAACTTGGCCTCTGGAGTCTCTCAGGTGGTCGACTGTTGAGGGTCGCAGTCATAATAATGATTTCAATAGAATCTTGGCCTCTGGAGTCTCTCAGGTGGTCGACTGTTGAGGGTCGCAGTCATAATAATGATTTCAATAGAAACTTGGCCTCTGGAGTCTCTCAGGTGGTCGACTGTTGAGGGTCGCAGTCATAATAATGATTTCAATAGAATCTTGGCCTCTGGAGTCTCTCAGGTGGTCGACTGTTGAGGGTCGCAGTCATAATAATGATTTCAATAGAAACTTGGCCTCTGGAGTCTCTCAGGTGGTCGACTGTTGAGGGTCACAGTCATAATAATGATTTCAATAGAATCTCGGCCTCTGGAGTCTCAGGTGGTCGACTGTTGAGGGTCGCAGTCATAATAATGATTTCAATAGAAACTTGGCCTCTGGAGTCTCTCAGGTGGTCGACTGTTGAGGGTCGCAGTCATAATAATGATTTCAATAGAATCTTGGCCTCTGGAGTCTCTCAGGTGGTCGACTGTTGAGGGTCGCAGTCATAATAATGATTTCAATAGAATCTTGGCCTCTGGAGTCTCTCAGGTGGTCGACTGTTGAGGGTCGCAGTCATAATAATGATTTCAATAGAAACTTGGCCTCTGGAGTCTCTCAGGTGGTCGACTGTTGAGGGTCGCAGTCATAATAATGATTTCAATAGAATCTTGGCCTCTGGAGTCTCTCAGGTGGTCGACTGTTGAGGGTCGCAGTCATAATAATGATTTCAATAGAAACTTGGCCTCTGGAGTCTCTCAGGTGGTCGACTGTTGAGGGTCGCAGTCATAATAATGATTTCAATAGAATCTTGGCCTCTGGAGTCTCTCAGGTGGTCGACTGTTGAGGGTCGCAGTCATAATAATGATTTCAATAGAAACTTGGCCTCTGGAGTCTCTCAGGTGGTCGACTGTTGAGGGTCGCAGTCATAATAATGATTTCAATAGAATCTTGGCCTCTGGAGTCTCTCAGGTGGTCGACTGTTGAGGGTCGCAGTCATAATAATGATTTCAATAGAAACTTGGCCTCTGGAGTCTCTCAGGTGGTCGACTGTTGAGGGTCACAGTCATAATAATGATTTCAATAGAATCTCGGCCTCTGGAGTCTCAGGTGGTCGACTGTTGAGGGTCGCAGTCATAATAATGATTTCAATAGAATCTTGGCCTCTGGAGTCTCTCAGGTGGTCGACTGTTGAGGGTCGCAGTCATAATAATGATTTCAATAGAAACTTGGCCTCTGGAGTCTCTCAGGTGGTCGACTGTTGAGGGTCGCAGTCATAATAATGATTTCAATAGAATCTTGGCCTCTGGAGTCTCTCAGGTGGTCGACTGTTGAGGGTCGCAGTCATAATAATGATTTCAATTGAAACTTGGCCTCTGGAGTCTCTCAGGTGGTCGACTGTTGAGGGTCACAGTCATAATAATGATTTCAATAGAATCTTGGCCTCTGGAGTCTCAGGTGGTCGACTGTTGAGGGTCGCAGTCATAATAATGATATCAATAAAATCTTGGCCTCTGGAGTCTCTCAGGTGGTCGACTGTTGAGGGTCGCAGTCATAATAATGATTTCAATAGAATCTTGGCCTCTGGAGTCTCTCAGGTGGTCGACTGTTGAGGGTCGCAGTCATAATAATGATATCAATAAAATCTTGGCCTCTGGAGTCTCTCAGGTGGTCGACTGTTGAGGGTCGCAGTCATAATAATGATATCAATAAAATCTTGGCCTCTGGAGTCTCTCAGGTGGTCGACTGTTGAGGGTCGCAGTCATAATAATGATTTCAATAGAATCTTGGCCTCTGGAGTCTCTCAGGTGGTCGACTGTTGAGGGTCGCAGTCATAATAATGATTTCAATAAAATCTTGGCCTCTGGAGTCTCTCAGGTGGTCGACTGTTGAGGGTCGCAGTCATAATAATGATTTCAATAGAATCTTGGCCTCTGGAGTCTCTCAGGTGGTCGACTGTTGAGGGTCGCAGTCATAATAATGATATCAATAAAATCTTGGCCTCTGGAGTCTCTCAGGTGGTCGACTGTTGAGGGTCGCAGTCATAATAATGATTTCAATAGAATCTTGGCCTCTGGAGTCTCTCAGGTGGTCGACTGTTGAGGGTCGCAGTCATAATAATGATATCAATAAAATCTTGGCCTCTGGAGTCTCTCAGGTGGTCGACTGTTGAGGGTCGCAGTCATAATAATGATATCAATAAAATCTTGGCCTCTGGAGTCTCTCAGGTGGTCGACTGTTGAGGGTCGCAGTCATAATAATGATTTCAATAGAATCTTGGCCTCTGGAGTCTCTCAGGTGGTCGACTGTTGAGGGTCGCAGTCATAATAATGATTTCAATAAAATCTTGGCCTCTGGAGTCTCTCAGGTGGTCGACTGTTGAGGGTCGCAGTCATAATAATGATTTCAATAAAATCTTGGCCTCTGGAGTCTCTCAGGTGGTCGACTGTTGAGGGTCGCAGTCATAATAATGATATCAATAAAATCTTGGCCTCTGGAGTCTCTCAGGTGGTCGACTGTTGAGGGTCGCAGTCATAATAATGATTTCAATAGAATCTTGGCCTCTGGAGTCTCTCAGGTGGTCGACTGTTGAGGGTCGCAGTCATAATAATGATTTCAATAGAATCTTGGCCTCTGGAGTCTCTCAGGTGGTCGACTGTTGAGGGTCGCAGTCATAATAATGATTTCAATAGAATCTTGGCCTCTGGAGTCTCTCAGGTGGTCGACTGTTGAGGGTCGCAGTCATAATAATGATTTCAATAGAATCTTGGCCTCTGGAGTCTCTCAGGTGGTCGACTGTTGAGGGTCGCAGTCATAATAATGATTTCAATAGAATCTTGGCCTCTGGAGTCTCTCAGGTGGTCGACTGTTGAGGGTCGCAGTCATAATAATGATTTCAATAAAATCTTGGCCTCTGGAGTCTCTCAGGTGGTCGACTGTTGAGGGTCGCAGTCATAATAATGATTTCAATAAAATCTTGGCCTCTGGAGTCTCTCAGGTGGTCGACTGTTGAGGGTCGCAGTCATAATAATGATTTCAATAGAATCTTGGCCTCTGGAGTCTCTCAGGTGGTCGACTGTTGAGGGTCGCAGTCATAATAATGATATCAATAAAATCTTGGCCTCTGGAGTCTCTCAGGTGGTCGACTGTTGAGGGTCGCAGTCATAATAATGATTTCAATAGAATCTTGGCCTCTGGAGTCTCTCAGGTGGTCGACTGTTGAGGGTCGCAGTCATAATAATGATATCAATAAAATCTTGGCCTCTGGAGTCTCTCAGGTGGTCGACTGTTGAGGGTCGCAGTCATAATAATGATATCAATAAAATCTTGGCCTCTGGAGTCTCTCAGGTGGTCGACTGTTGAGGGTCGCAGTCATAATAATGATTTCAATAGAATCTTGGCCTCTGGAGTCTCTCAGGTGGTCGACTGTTGAGGGTCGCAGTCATAATAATGATTTCAATAAAATCTTGGCCTCTGGAGTCTCTCAGGTGGTCGACTGTTGAGGGTCGCAGTCATAATAATGATTTCAATAGAATCTTGGCCTCTGGAGTCTCTCAGGTGGTCGACTGTTGAGGGTCGCAGTCATAATAATGATATCAATAAAATCTTGGCCTCTGGAGTCTCTCAGGTGGTCGACTGTTGAGGGTCGCAGTCATAATAATGATTTCAATAGAATCTTGGCCTCTGGAGTCTCTCAGGTGGTCGACTGTTGAGGGTCGCAGTCATAATAATGATATCAATAAAATCTTGGCCTCTGGAGTCTCTCAGGTGGTCGACTGTTGAGGGTCGCAGTCATAATAATGATATCAATAAAATCTTGGCCTCTGGAGTCTCTCAGGTGGTCGACTGTTGAGGGTCGCAGTCATAATAATGATTTCAATAGAATCTTGGCCTCTGGAGTCTCTCAGGTGGTCGACTGTTGAGGGTCGCAGTCATAATAATGATTTCAATAAAATCTTGGCCTCTGGAGTCTCTCAGGTGGTCGACTGTTGAGGGTCGCAGTCATAATAATGATTTCAATAGAATCTTGGCCTCTGGAGTCTCTCAGGTGGTCGACTGTTGAGGGTCGCAGTCATAATAATGATATCAATAAAATCTTGGCCTCTGGAGTCTCTCAGGTGGTCGACTGTTGAGGGTCGCAGTCATAATAATGATTTCAATAGAATCTTGGCCTCTGGAGTCTCTCAGGTGGTCGACTGTTGAGGGTCGCAGTCATAATAATGATTTCAATAGAATCTTGGCCTCTGGAGTCTCTCAGGTGGTCGACTGTTGAGGGTCGCAGTCATAATAATGATTTCAATAGAATCTTGGCCTCTGGAGTCTCTCAGGTGGTCGACTGTTGAGGGTCGCAGTCATAATAATGATTTCATTAGAATCTTGGCCTCTGGAGTCTCTCAGGTGGTCGACTGTTGAGGGTCGCAGTCATAATAATGATTTCAATAGAATCTTGGCCTCTGGAGTCTCTCAGGTGGTCGACTGTTGAGGGTCGCAGTCATAATAATGATTTCAATAAAATCTTGGCCTCTGGAGTCTCTCAGGTGGTCGACTGTTGAGGGTCGCAGTCATAATAATGATTTCAATAGAATCTTGGCCTCTGGAGTCTCTCAGGTGGTCGACTGTTGAGGGTCGCAGTCATAATAATGATATCAATAAAATCTTGGCCTCTGGAGTCTCTCAGGTGGTCGACTGTTGAGGGTCGCAGTCATAATAATGATTTCAATAAAATCTTGGCCTCTGGAGTCTCTCAGGTGGTCGACTGTTGAGGGTCGCAGTCATAATAATGATTTCAATAAAATCTTGGCCTCTGGAGTCTCTCAGGTGGTCGACTGTTGAGGGTCGCAGTCATAATAATGATTTCAATAGAATCTTGGCCTCTGGAGTCTCTCAGGTGGTCGACTGTTGAGGGTCGCAGTCATAATAATGATTTCAATAAAATCTTGGCCTCTGGAGTCTCTCAGGTGGTCGACTGTTGAGGGTCGCAGTCATAATAATGATTTCAATAAAATCTTGGCCTCTGGAGTCTCTCAGGTGGTCGACTGTTGAGGGTCGCAGTCATAATAATGATATCAATAAAATCTTGGCCTCTGGAGTCTCTCAGGTGGTCGACTGTTGAGGGTCGCAGTCATAATAATGATTTCAATAGAATCTTGGCCTCTGGAGTCTCTCAGGTGGTCGACTGTTGAGGGTCGCAGTCATAATAATGATTTCAATAAAATCTTGGCCTCTGGAGTCTCTCAGGTGGTCGACTGTTGAGGGTCGCAGTCATAATAATGATTTCAATAAAATCTTGGCCTCTGGAGTCTCTCAGGTGGTCGACTGTTGAGGGTCGCAGTCATAATAATGATTTCAATAGAATCTTGGCCTCTGGAGTCTCTCAGGTGGTCGACTGTTGAGGGTCGCAGTCATAATAATGATTTCAATAGAATCTTGGCCTCTGGAGTCTCTCAGGTGGTCGACTGTTGAGGGTCGCAGTCATAATAATGATTTCAATAGAATCTTGGCCTCTGGAGTCTCTCAGGTGGTCGACTGTTGAGGGTCGCAGTCATAATAATGATTTCAATAAAATCTTGGCCTCTGGAGTCTCTCAGGTGGTCGACTGTTGAGGGTCGCAGTCATAATAATGATTTCAATAAAATCTTGGCCTCTGGAGTCTCTCAGGTGGTCGACTGTTGAGGGTCGCAGTCATAATAATGATTTCAATAAAATCTTGGCCTCTGGAGTCTCTCAGGTGGTCGACTGTTGAGGGTCGCAGTCATAATAATGATTTCAATAGAATCTTGGCCTCTGGAGTCTCTCAGGTGGTCGACTGTTGAGGGTCGCAGTCATAATAATGATTTCAATAGAATCTTGGCCTCTGGAGTCTCTCAGGTGGTCGACTGTTGAGGGTCGCAGTCATAATAATGATTTCAATAGAATCTTGGCCTCTGGAGTCTCTCAGGTGGTCGACTGTTGAGGGTCGCAGTCATAATAATGATTTCAATAGAATCTTGGCCTCTGGAGTCTCTCAGGTGGTCGACTGTTGAGGGTCGCAGTCATAATAATGATTTCAATAGAATCTTGGCCTCTGGAGTCTCTCAGGTGGTCGACTGTTGAGGGTCGCAGTCATAATAATGATTTCAATAGAATCTTGGCCTCTGGAGTCTCTCAGGTGGTCGACTGTTGAGGGTCGCAGTCATAATAATGATTTCAATAGAATCTTGGCCTCTGGAGTCTCTCAGGTGGTCGACTGTTGAGGGTCGCAGTCATAATAATATCAATAAAATCTGTATGACAAGTATATTGAGGTTAGAATTTGCAGTACCTTATCAGACCCTTATGAGTTTAGAGTAAGGGGTCCCACAAGGCAGCTGTCCTCAGTGTCACTTTATTTGTGGGTGGGTTATTAACACCACAGTTGAATCTGTCTCTCCAGTCAAAGATTTAGTGTTTATTGAGACTTGTCTGCAATTCTGCTAAAAATGCTTTATTTGCAATTGATTTGCAAAGGTCAGTTAATGCAGTAAGTGAGTGGTTTCATATTTTGTTTTTCGTAAATTATGGTTGGTCATTTCACCAGGAGCACTTGTAAGGAAAGTGCTCCTAATCTTAAAGATACCTTCATTATCCTAGGAGAAGGAAGTTAAGTTTTTGGGAATTGTTTTTGACAGCAAGTTAACGACATGTGGTAGAGCATTTAAGAGGCAAGGATACGCTGCAATCTGTACTGATCACTCGTAATAAAGAGTGATCAGTACAGTTATCTGATAGAAGACGTTTCATCTCTGTCCAACAAAGCCTTTGATTGCACAATAAAATGTTAGCAGGCAAAATGTATAGTATGATATGGTGACAAATAAGATTGAATATGAAACTGGAGAAATAAATATGTAGAGAGAAATGAAGCAGTGACAGGGAATCTTGCATTAAAGTGAAAAAAGTATGTAGTAGATACTAAAGTTTGATTTGCAGAGCAGTGCTGTAAGTAAAGAGAAAATTATATAAAAATGATAAAAACTGAATAGAAAAAGCTTTCATACAATTGTTACAATTTCAGATTCAACTGTGATTAATACATTTACATTACAATCTAATCAGCATATTCTGAAATTGCATATTAGTGCATATTTGTCAAGCAAAAAAAAAAAGCCACAGAAATATGGTTTGGTTGAAGTTAATTTAGACTGAGCAAAGTCAGTTTCTCTCTCTCTCTCTCTCTCTCTCTCTCTCTCTCTCTCTCTCTCTCTCTCTCTCTCTCTCTCTCTCTCTCTCTCTCTCTCTCTCTCTCTCTCTCATGCTTTACTAAGGAGAAATTAATCATTGCTGGCTCAGGTTGTGACAAGCAAAGACCCAATGAAAAAGTGCATTTAACCTATAATTGTTCATCAAAGTGCTGCCTTGGCAATACCAAAAAGGTGTTGAAAGATTAAACAATTAGATGATTGAATAATGAAACACATTTGGAAGAGGATGAATTAGATATTTTGTGATACTCTCAGAGGACCTTCCCCTCAGCCATGGAGCAGGTTGAAATAGGAAAGACTAAGGCCTTCCTGCCTCCTTCTAAGTGTATGAGAGAAGATTTCAAAGCATTTGGTTATTCGAGGTATAATAAGAAAGTGTTATGCTATGGTCATTAGGAAACCGAATCACCATCAATCCCCTTGAACATACAATAGTTGTGTGCGAGTCAGAATGGTCATAACTATGGTTATGTCATTGTAGTTGTTAGGAAATGAACTGGGGAGATAATATGGACGTTTGGAGGTAGACCCATACATCAAAAAGGTACAAGAATATGTTTCATTCTTCCTTGTAACTGGAAAATAAATTTGCTATTACATTCTATGGAAAACACCTAATTATCTGTAATTAGCTGTAGATTATACAGGCATAAATATGCCAGCTTAATATACAGATACAGGTGCTATGAATTTAAAGGGAATGAAAGCAGAGAGGCCAAGGTTTGGATATTTAGGGGGAAAGGACTGATGAATGTTTCCTACTTGCCTGCAGGTAATACAGGTAATATTTAGGCTTACATATGTATGGCTTGTTACACGAATTACAGGCCAGCTTAATCTACAGATACAGATACAGTACCGTAAATTTAAACCTTCCATATGGGGAAAAATCTGCTGACATACTCGTGTTTTTAAGTAAAGAGTCGTTATTTTTATCATGACTTCGTCCTTTCACGCTTATCACTCACCCCAGTTCGGCAGGTGAAAGAGGTCATATGACGTCATCGGTTTTATCATATGTCGAATCCTTATTAAGGAACTAAATACATTTTCATGCATAATGTAAATTATATTATACACTAATAACTTGCTCGATATTGTTTATTTGTTATTTATTAATATATATTTAAAAAGTGCCCTACAAAATTTAATTTTTCGAACAAGAACCATCGACCTTGTCTTCAACCGTGGATAGTGAAAACCCTTCATATATTCAGATTAATCGCCTAAATAGCCATAAAAATGCATAGAATTAATAAATTAACGTATATTTCATTCATTGCGCGCTCACAAGCACTGTTACTAAATATACGCACTCGACTCGAATAATATACGAGTTGAAAAGCGGTTTCTGGCAACCCTTTTGTTTACATCGACGAGGAAAGGCTCAATGGAGGTTAGATAGACATCTCTTAGTGCTTTATTTTCGTGGTGATTAGCTTAATTGAAGCAAGAAAACGAATGGAAACCGAGAGATGAATTAATTAACATTATTATAATTATTATAGGATGGTAATTACCGAGGGGTAATTAACATTAGGCCTTAATTTAAGGCAATTAAATAAGGCTGCCTCCCTCTACCTGTCAAAGGTCAGAGAAACTCGAAGCTTATTTGAGCTTTTTATTTGATTATTTGGATGAATTCCTTCTTAATTACCATTAATTAACTTAATTACAGGTTAATTACGATATTAACACCCCCAGCTAGCCTTAATTAACCCTGGGTGAGGCTGTGTGGCTAGAAGCCTTTGTGGCTTAGGGCCCTTTATCTTGGAATGGCCGGTGAGTCAATTGTAATTAATTACTAATAGTAATAGTCTAATTAGTAGTAATTAATAGAAGTAGCCGAGGCCTGGTCAATTAATAGCAGTTCTTTAGCATTGTTTATTTAGTGTGGCAAATATTTACCTTAGGAATTAATTAATAGCAATAGTCAAATTAATAGCAGTAGCCAAGCCATGGTTAATTAATAGCAGTTATTTAGACATTTTTTATTTATTTTGGCAAATATTTACCTTGGGGTATTGGTGAGTGGGCATATGGGCATAGTAACAAGCCTGCGCAAGTGACCTACCACAGCAATACCCTAGGTCAGGGTATTTTGGGTATCAAAGAATTCAGGACAATTCTGAGTAATTTTGGAGCATTTTTAGCATATTAGATTATTTAAATTAATTCCTTCTTAGTTACCATAAATTAACGTAATGACTGGTTAATTACGCATTTACGTCCCTGGCTAGCCTTAATTAGCCTGGCATGAAGCTGAGTGGCCTACCTTATTTGAGTCATTTCAAAGCCAAAATTATCTAATTATCAATAATTAAGTCTTATTAGGGTACTGGTAGGCTGGGTTTGAATGTTGGACCACTAGTAGCAGCTTATGTTTAAGGATGTTTTGGCTGTTTTAATTGACAAACAAATGCTAATTATGTTGCGTGTCTTGTAAATGGATGTATCCAGCCTATAGCCTAAAAGCTTTAAATTAAGTCATAATAATGTATTTATCGTATGGATTTAATATGACTTTTAACTTAAAGTTTATAGGCTATCTATAGATACATCCAATTGCAGGTTAGTTAAGTTTCTACCCTGTATATAGAAGTATCCAGCCTATAACCTTTACGTTTTAAGTTAAAAGTCACGTCAAGATATTTATCTTATAAAATTGATATCATTTTCCAATTTCAGTCGACTTTCTTGGTATTAGCTTCGTCAGTGGTAAAAAAAAGATTATATTTTCTAATTACTAAAGGATTTTTATAGTTTTTGAGTAAAATATAGTATTGATGTTTGAAATTGCCTGTATAATGTTAACGATAACGCTAATTGTTCTCGGTATTGAATAACGTGTCAAAAATTTGAATAAGGTGTCAAAATAGATCCTCAAGGAAGAAAGGTTTCGGTATTTGTTAAGCTCGAAGTTTTTTTTTTTGCTTTTTGTTTTATGAAGCTTACCCATTATGGTTATGTAAAGCTTAGTGCACCATCCTCAAAAGCTTACAGTACCGTATTTTCCCTCTAAAGTGCTGTAATTTGCTAACCACATGTCAGTAATTGTGACAGGAAATTATCAGAGGGTAAATTTATAACAGTAAAAGTTCTCAGGAGAAAATAAGATGCATCACAGAACAGTCATTGGTGTGGTGAATTACTATTTTTATAATTAACACAGGTATTTTATTCGAAGCTGAAATGTTGCCCCGTATTTTATTTCATTATATTAAATAGCTGGATTATGCTCCGTCAAATATAGACTCGCTGGATATTAAAAATGTCTTTCAAAAGTATATAGTATGAAGGGATTTTTTCACAAGGTTTTTTCTCTTGCAAAGATTTCAAACTGTGAAACAAACTTAGGATTGTGTTTAATGTCTGATATTGGTAACAGAGTAATTATTTTTAATTGCACTGGACATTACTGATGGGTGTTTAAAACTTTTTTCCCTAAGAAATTTAGATGTAGTTGCCGCAGTAAATGTCTTTATATATGGCAGGCCACAGCAGTAATGCTTGTTTTGTTTTTTAAATACAGAGTTGAGTAATAATTTGGTTCATTACTGCGATGTGACAAACTGCACTCTGTAGCTTTTGTTACCTCAAGCAGCTGTATAACCTAAGGAATTGTGCTGTATACAGTTTTGTGTCGATCGAAGACTTTTTATCCGTAATGATTTGTGTTGAATCCTTTCTTAAAACAAGTTATTAATGTAGATTCATTTTTTACAGACACCACATACTTCAAGACCTACAGTTGTTTAGCTTTTAAGTCATTTCTGTACATCCATAAAAGACAGTTTGGTACAGTTCAAATTTTTGATAGATTGGCTGTCTGACTTGACTTTCTAAAACAGTGAATAAGTGATATAATATTGATGCCACTGCGTGTAAAAAAAGATTTTTTTTTACTTTCATGTCACAAAATTCAGATACAGCATTTGATAAATTAGTGAAGCCAGTTCCCTAACATACAACGTAGATAAGAACTTGCCCATAGCAAAACTATTGAGTGATCTATTATTTCATATGTATCGTTTTGAGATAAGTTGTAAAAATCATAAAAAAAATGTATTGCTTTGACAGTAAATTAAGATAGCTAAATCAGTAAGTCGAAATACTCGTAGTGCTTTAAATTCAGAATTGCAAAGTAAACACGTTTAGGTTATGTTTTTGCTAGGTATTATTTTATATAAGAATCATGAAATTAATAGTCAGGTTTAAGACCACAGTTTATTAGCTATGAAAAATACAAATTAGTTTAATAATTTGTCAATTGAGCTAATTGTAAAATGTATCTTCGTGACGTAAACTTCGTTCTGCTTGTATGAGAATCACCAGTTCCTTTTTTGATTAGCGTAACTCAAAAGACTATAAACCTTGTCAAATTTTTAGGAAATCAGATTACTGTACATTGTGTTCAGATACAACTTGGACTGTATCAGATGGATTTTGTAGATGTATCGAAATGACTTAAAGTTCGGTGACAATGACCGTAGCAAAAGGACCAGACTGCTGTTTCAACCAGGAAGATCGATGTTGAGGAAAATAGTATACTGCATTCGACCTTCGCAAATGAGACGGAACTCGGCCACTGAAATTGGTAAGTTTGTGAATATTATGAACTTTGTTCTTCTTATCTGAACTTTGTTTTTCTGATCTTGAAAACAGGTCATTAATCTGTCAATAAATTAAGGGTCAACACAATTGCAAAAGTATATTATTGGATGTCATATTCAGTTGTCAGTCATTGCTATGAATGCTGTCTGTCAGGTTTTATATATTTCATATATAGAAGATGGGAATAAGTCAGTAAGGTTTATGCGGTTCTGAAATCTGCTTTACCCTCCAGACGTATCAGATTAGGCAATAAATAAGTGACTAGGGTTAGGAACTTTACCTTTAGAGTAACTTTTTGAACTTTAGCCCGTAGAAAAATACTGTATCAAATCTGTAAGAAGGTCGATTCCACTAGTATTTGCACATTTGGTCGTCTCGTAGACAACTAGGTGGTTGGATCTTGGTCGGCATTTGAAGACAGATATTCTCGACAGGAGGCACCGTACAGAGGCCGTCATAAGTTCCAACCATTAAAAATAATGCGGTTCTATATAAAATCTGCAAAAATAACATCTCAAACAGCATTGTGTTGAAAATAATGCAGTTCTGTATAAATTCTGCAAAAATAATGTCTCAGACAGTTTTGTGTTTGTTGTATTTTGGAGAAATAACTTTCTGAAACCATCAGATGCTGTGTCAAGTATCACTCATTCTCTCGTTCTCTCTCTTTTAGTCCCAAATACCTTCTTCAGCTGCAACCCCCTTGATTCCTTTTACTGTACCTCCGTTCCTAGTCTCTTCCTTCCGCCGTATTCCCCACCCTCTCCTAACAGGTTTTTCACAGTGCAACTGTGAGGTTTCCATCTTGTTTCACCTTTAAAATCGGAACCTCAGAACCCCAAGGGAAGGTGCAATGCTTTCTACCCTAAAGCAGTTCTTGTATTTTATCATTTACATTTTTATCTTTATTTATTATTGGGTTAATTTATTTGTTCTTTTCTAATAACTCTTCTTTTGGTATTTCCTGTTACATTCCGTTACTCCTTTCAAATGAGCACTGTATTCCTTGAAAGGGTGAATTTCAAGTCAATGGCTCCTCTGGGATTTTAAGGAAAGGGTTCATCTTCTGAATATTCATTATAATAATGGAGAAACATCCACAGTTATGTATATTTACATATATTTAAAGATAAATCTGTACAGAAAGCTTTCGGGAATTCATTCCATTCCCCTTTTCAATACAGAAAGCTCTCGTGAACTGTTTGATTCCCCTTTTCAATACAGAAAGCTTTTGGGAAACTGTTCAAGTCTCCTTTTCAATCCGATTGAAAAGTGGAATCGAACAGTTCCCGGAAAGCTTTGTCTTTAATTATATGTATGGTACATGTACATAACTGTGGATATTGTTTCTCCATTTCAAGACCCGTGCTACTATGAGTATTTTTTAAATAATAATATGTAATAATAATATACTCTCAGTTTCCCTTTGAGCACTGAATGATCCCAGTTCCCGTTGCTTGGAATTTGGCTAAATTTTATATTCCTGTTCCCCCACAAACAGATTTTCTCTGAGAATTAGGAATGAACAAAATACAGAGAAATATTGCTGTGTTGAATCTTTGTTCCTCAGAACAGCAGGAGCTTACTTTTTAGTATTGTTCAACATGAATGTGCCACCATAGGGGTATAGTGCCATCATTGCACTGTAGGGATCACTCAGGGTTCTCTGCAGCATGTCTGCCGGCCCTAGCTGCAACCCCTTTCATTCCTCTTAGTGTACCTCTGTTCATATTCCCTTTCTTCCACCTCACTTTCCTCCACCCTCATGCCAAAATTTCATTTTCCATTCCAACATGGTGTCCTTTCTTATGTTCCTTGCTTGGTCAATTGGAGACCACTGTAGCTTTTGGGAGATTTCTCTTGTGTTGACCAACGACTGCCAACTTCTCGTTAAGACATCATAACCATATTGGCAGATTGGTTCATACCCTCTTTCACCACAGTACCTCTTATCTCCCTCATAACCGACGCAGGAAAATGACTAAACTCAGGCAGTTTAGCCCCGCCAAAATTATCGTCACCCCTAAGAACACGTCTCCTCATCCACAACACATTGCACACTTGCCTCTTGTGTCGATCGCTCAGACCTTCGCCTACGCTCACTTTCTCCACCAACCCATCGTACGTCCACTCGTTTTCTTCCATTTTCCCCACCGCTATACTGCAGGCGGTCATAAACCTTCCGTCATCCACATCGAACATGTACACTTCTCCGCCTTTTCTTGTACACATCAGTATTTACCCTGTACTACACACCTTGATACTTGTAGCTCCCTAGGGGCTTTGTAGGCATCACTTGAGGTTCTTTGCAGTGCCCCTTTGGGCCCTAGCTGCAACCCCTTTCACTCCTCTTACTGTACCTCCGTTCATATTCTCTTCCTTCCATCTTACTTTCCTTAACCCTCTCCTGACAGTTGTTTCGTAGTGCAACTGCTTTGAGGTTTTTCTCCCGTTACACCTTTAAAACCCTTTCACTGTCAATTTCCGTTTTAGTGTCGAATGGCCTCATGGGGCCCAGCGCTTGGCTTTTCTATACTCCGTTCTATTCTGTTTGATACTTTTAGCAACTGCCAGTACCTGCAGGTCTCCAATCCCTGTCACGTCACGTATTTGGTCATAAGGTTTTTTGGTACCTGCCAGATTTTCCTATACTGTACATTCTTGTACAAGATGCTCAGAGCTAACAACTCCACTCCCCAACATTCCATCCTGACACTCACACTTTCATTCCTCACCCAACTTACACCCACCAACGCAAAACTCACTCTCGCATTCGTCACTTTCACACCCTCAGTCGCTGGGGGTGCTGGGTCACCCTGATGAACACTTTACAATCTCTCGCCCTATGTCCCAACTTCCTCCACTTGTAACATCATCCTCTGTAGCACATTCCCTCAGGCAGTGTCCTATTTACAGGGTGCAAAGGAGGAGTCGCTGGGGGCGCTGGGTCACCCTGATGAACACTTTACAATCTCTCGCCCTATGTCCCAACTTCCTCCACTTGTAACATCATCCTCTGTAGCACATTCCCTCAGGCAGTGTCCTATTTACAGGGTGCAAAGGAGGAGTCGCTGGGGGCGCTGGGTCACCCTGATGAACACTTTACAATCTCTCGCCCTATGTCCCAACTTCCTCCACTTGTAACATCATCCTCTGTAGCACATTCCCTCAGGCAGTGTCCTATTTACAGGGTGCAAAGGAGGAGTCGCTGGGGGCGCTGGGTCACCCTGATGAACACTTTACAATCTCTCGCCCTATGTCCCAACTTCCTCCACTTGTAACATCATCCTCTGTAGCACATTCCCTCAGGCAGTGTCCTATTTACAGGGTGCAAAGGAGGAGTCGCTGGGGGCGCTGGGTCACCCTGATGAACACTTTACAATCTCTCGCCCTATGTCCCAACTTCCTCCACTTGTAACATCATCCTCTGTAGCACATTCCCTCAGGCAGTGTCCTATTTACAGGGTGCAAAGGAGGAGTCGCTGGGGGCGCTGGGTCACCCTGATGAACACTTTACAATCTCTCGCCCTATGTCCCAACTTCCTCCACTTGTAACATCATCCTCTGTAGCACATTCCCTCAGGCAGTGTCCTATTTACAGGGTGCAAAGGAGGAGTCGCTGGGGGCGCTGGGTCACCCTGATGAACACTTTACAATCTCTCGCCCTATGTCCCAACTTCCTCCACTTGTAACATCATCCTCTGTAGCACATTCCCTCAGGCAGTGTCCTATTTACAGGGTGCAAAGGAGGAGTCGCTGGGGGCGCTGGGTCACCCTGATGAACACTTTACAATCTCTCGCCCTATGTCCCAACTTCCTCCACTTGTAACATCATCCTCTGTAGCACATTCCCTCAGGCAGTGTCCTATTTACAGGGTGCAAAGGAGGAGTCGCTGGGGGCGCTGGGTCACCCTGATGAACACTTTACAATCTCTCGCCCTATGTCCCAACTTCCTCCACTTGTAACATCATCCTCTGTAGCACATTCCCTCAGGCAGTGTCCTATTTACAGGGTGCAAAGGAGGAGTCGCTGGGGGCGCTGGGTCACCCTGATGAACACTTTACAATCTCTCGCCCTATGTCCCAACTTCCTCCACTTGTAACATCATCCTCTGTAGCACATTCCCTCAGGCAGTGTCCTATTTACAGGGTGCAAAGGAGGAGTCGCTGGGGGCGCTGGGTCACCCTGATGAACACTTTACAATCTCTCGCCCTATGTCCCAACTTCCTCCACTTGTAACATCATCCTCTGTAGCACATTCCCTCAGGCAGTGTCCTATTTACAGGGTGCAAAGGAGGAGTCGCTGGGGGCGCTGGGTCACCCTGATGAACACTTTACAATCTCTCGCCCTATGTCCCAACTTCCTCCACTTGTAACATCATCCTCTGTAGCACATTCCCTCAGGCAGTGTCCTATTTACAGGGTGCAAAGGAGGAGTCGCTGGGGGCGCTGGGTCACCCTGATGAACACTTTACAATCTCTCGCCCTATGTCCCAACTTCCTCCACTTGTAACATCATCCTCTGTAGCACATTCCCTCAGGCAGTGTCCTATTTACAGGGTGCAAAGGAGGAGTCGCTGGGGGCGCTGGGTCACCCTGATGAACACTTTACAATCTCTCGCCCTATGTCCCAACTTCCTCCACTTGTAACATCATCCTCTGTAGCACATTCCCTCAGGCAGTGTCCTATTTACAGGGTGCAAAGGAGGAGTCGCTGGGGGCGCTGGGTCACCCTGATGAACACTTTACAATCTCTCGCCCTATGTCCCAACTTCCTCCACTTGTAACATCATCCTCTGTAGCACATTCCCTCAGGCAGTGTCCTATTTACAGGGTGCAAAGGAGGAGTCGCTGGGGGCGCTGGGTCACCCTGATGAACACTTTACAATCTCTCGCCCTATGTCCCAACTTCCTCCACTTGTAACATCATCCTCTGTAGCACATTCCCTCAGGCAGTGTCCTATTTACAGGGTGCAAAGGAGGAGTCGCTGGGGGCGCTGGGTCACCCTGATGAACACTTTACAATCTCTCGCCCTATGTCCCAACTTCCTCCACTTGTAACATCATCCTCTGTAGCACATTCCCTCAGGCAGTGTCCTATTTACAGGGTGCAAAGGAGGAGTCGCTGGGGGCGCTGGGTCACCCTGATGAACACTTTACAATCTCTCGCCCTATGTCCCAACTTCCTCCACTTGTAACATCATCCTCTGTAGCACATTCCCTCAGGCAGTGTCCTATTTACAGGGTGCAAAGGAGGAGTCGCTGGGGGCGCTGGGTCACCCTGATGAACACTTTACAATCTCTCGCCCTATGTCCCAACTTCCTCCACTTGTAACATCATCCTCTGTAGCACATTCCCTCAGGCAGTGTCCTATTTACAGGGTGCAAAGGAGGAGTCGCTGGGGGCGCTGGGTCACCCTGATGAACACTTTACAATCTCTCGCCCTATGTCCCAACTTCCTCCACTTGTAACATCATCCTCTGTAGCACATTCCCTCAGGCAGTGTCCTATTTACAGGGTGCAAAGGAGGAGTCGCTGGGGGCGCTGGGTCACCCTGATGAACACTTTACAATCTCTCGCCCTATGTCCCAACTTCCTCCACTTGTAACATCATCCTCTGTAGCACATTCCCTCAGGCAGTGTCCTATTTACAGGGTGCAAAGGAGGAGTCGCTGGGGGCGCTGGGTCACCCTGATGAACACTTTACAATCTCTCGCCCTATGTCCCAACTTCCTCCACTTGTAACATCATCCTCTGTAGCACATTCCCTCAGGCAGTGTCCTATTTACAGGGTGCAAAGGAGGAGTCGCTGGGGGCGCTGGGTCACCCTGATGAACACTTTACAATCTCTCGCCCTATGTCCCAACTTCCTCCACTTGTAACATCATCCTCTGTAGCACATTCCCTCAGGCAGTGTCCTATTTACAGGGTGCAAAGGAGGAGTCGCTGGGGGCGCTGGGTCACCCTGATGAACACTTTACAATCTCTCGCCCTATGTCCCAACTTCCTCCACTTGTAACATCATCCTCTGTAGCACATTCCCTCAGGCAGTGTCCTATTTACAGGGTGCAAAGGAGGAGTCGCTGGGGGCGCTGGGTCACCCTGATGAACACTTTACAATCTCTCGCCCTATGTCCCAACTTCCTCCACTTGTAACATCATCCTCTGTAGCACATTCCCTCAGGCAGTGTCCTATTTACAGGGTGCAAAGGAGGAGTCGCTGGGGGCGCTGGGTCACCCTGATGAACACTTTACAATCTCTCGCCCTATGTCCCAACTTCCTCCACTTGTAACATCATCCTCTGTAGCACATTCCCTCAGGCAGTGTCCTATTTACAGGGTGCAAAGGAGGAGTCGCTGGGGGCGCTGGGTCACCCTGATGAACACTTTACAATCTCTCGCCCTATGTCCCAACTTCCTCCACTTGTAACATCATCCTCTGTAGCACATTCCCTCAGGCAGTGTCCTATTTACAGGGTGCAAAGGAGGAGTCGCTGGGGGCGCTGGGTCACCCTGATGAACACTTTACAATCTCTCGCCCTATGTCCCAACTTCCTCCACTTGTAACATCATCCTCTGTAGCACATTCCCTCAGGCAGTGTCCTATTTACAGGGTGCAAAGGAGGAGTCGCTGGGGGCGCTGGGTCACCCTGATGAACACTTTACAATCTCTCGCCCTATGTCCCAACTTCCTCCACTTGTAACATCATCCTCTGTAGCACATTCCCTCAGGCAGTGTCCTATTTACAGGGTGCAAAGGAGGAGTCGCTGGGGGCGCTGGGTCACCCTGATGAACACTTTACAATCTCTCGCCCTATGTCCCAACTTCCTCCACTTGTAACATCATCCTCTGTAGCACATTCCCTCAGGCAGTGTCCTATTTACAGGGTGCAAAGGAGGAGTCGCTGGGGGCGCTGGGTCACCCTGATGAACACTTTACAATCTCTCGCCCTATGTCCCAACTTCCTCCACTTGTAACATCATCCTCTGTAGCACATTCCCTCAGGCAGTGTCCTATTTACAGGGTGCAAAGGAGGAGTCGCTGGGGGCGCTGGGTCACCCTGATGAACACTTTACAATCTCTCGCCCTATGTCCCAACTTCCTCCACTTGTAACATCATCCTCTGTAGCACATTCCCTCAGGCAGTGTCCTATTTACAGGGTGCAAAGGAGGAGTCGCTGGGGGCGCTGGGTCACCCTGATGAACACTTTACAATCTCTCGCCCTATGTCCCAACTTCCTCCACTTGTAACATCATCCTCTGTAGCACATTCCCTCAGGCAGTGTCCTATTTACAGGGTGCAAAGGAGGAGTCGCTGGGGGCGCTGGGTCACCCTGATGAACACTTTACAATCTCTCGCCCTATGTCCCAACTTCCTCCACTTGTAACATCATCCTCTGTAGCACATTCCCTCAGGCAGTGTCCTATTTACAGGGTGCAAAGGAGGAGTCGCTGGGGGCGCTGGGTCACCCTGATGAACACTTTACAATCTCTCGCCCTATGTCCCAACTTCCTCCACTTGTAACATCATCCTCTGTAGCACATTCCCTCAGGCAGTGTCCTATTTACAGGGTGCAAAGGAGGAGTCGCTGGGGGCGCTGGGTCACCCTGATGAACACTTTACAATCTCTCGCCCTATGTCCCAACTTCCTCCACTTGTAACATCATCCTCTGTAGCACATTCCCTCAGGCAGTGTCCTATTTACAGGGTGCAAAGGAGGAGTCGCTGGGGGCGCTGGGTCACCCTGATGAACACTTTACAATCTCTCGCCCTATGTCCCAACTTCCTCCACTTGTAACATCATCCTCTGTAGCACATTCCCTCAGGCAGTGTCCTATTTACAGGGTGCAAAGGAGGAGTCGCTGGGGGCGCTGGGTCACCCTGATGAACACTTTACAATCTCTCGCCCTATGTCCCAACTTCCTCCACTTGTAACATCATCCTCTGTAGCACATTCCCTCAGGCAGTGTCCTATTTACAGGGTGCAAAGGAGGAGTCGCTGGGGGCGCTGGGTCACCCTGATGAACACTTTACAATCTCTCGCCCTATGTCCCAACTTCCTCCACTTGTAACATCATCCTCTGTAGCACATTCCCTCAGGCAGTGTCCTATTTACAGGGTGCAAAGGAGGAGTCGCTGGGGGCGCTGGGTCACCCTGATGAACACTTTACAATCTCTCGCCCTATGTCCCAACTTCCTCCACTTGTAACATCATCCTCTGTAGCACATTCCCTCAGGCAGTGTCCTATTTACAGGGTGCAAAGGAGGAGTCGCTGGGGGCGCTGGGTCACCCTGATGAACACTTTACAATCTCTCGCCCTATGTCCCAACTTCCTCCACTTGTAACATCATCCTCTGTAGCACATTCCCTCAGGCAGTGTCCTATTTACAGGGTGCAAAGGAGGAGTCGCT
The DNA here is from genome assembly GCA_039081455.1 of Macrobrachium rosenbergii. Classification (NCBI taxonomy): domain Eukaryota; kingdom Metazoa; phylum Arthropoda; class Malacostraca; order Decapoda; family Palaemonidae; genus Macrobrachium; species Macrobrachium rosenbergii. The sequence goes on from JANJGK010000776.1 coordinate 216,336, forward strand.
GGGGGCGCTGGGTCACCCTGATGAACACTTTACAATCTCTCGCCCTATGTCCCAACTTCCTCCACTTGTAACATCATCCTCTGTAGCACATTCCCTCAGGCAGTGTCCTATTTACAGGGTGCAAAGGAGGAGTCGCTGGGGGCGCTGGGTCACCCTGATGAACACTTTACAATCTCTCGCCCTATGTCCCAACTTCCTCCACTTGTAACATCATCCTCTGTAGCACATTCCCTCAGGCAGTGTCCTATTTACAGGGTGCAAAGGAGGCTTCTAATGCCCACCTACATTCTCTCTTCATATGTCCTTCTCATCTTCCATACCTATGACATTTTGATTTCCTGTACCTTTCTTCTCGTACCACTCGCCACATTCATTCCACTGTTCGTACTATTTCTATCAGGGCTCATACATTGGCCATATCTCGCACTTCTACTTGTGTACTGCTTAATCTTACTACTGCTTCAGTTTATACCCCGTGAATTCCTACCACTTCCACTCATTCCATTGTATTCAACCCTCTTTCAGAATCATTCCTAGTGTTCAGAGAATAGCTCCCACTGCATCTGGGTACGACCCACGTTGCAGTCCTGCCCTGAAACCCATTCACTCTCCCCACATACGCTTGCCTTCAATTCCTCATGTCTTCCACATCCTCAGACTAAAAGTCCTCCTCCTCCACTAATCTACGAACCTCATTCCACTTCAGTCGCTCATTCTTCCATCTCGTCTTTCCCGTCTGTACGTCCTCAAAGTCATTCTTCCTCTTATGCCTCCTTCCCTCTTTCATTCGTCTCGCCTGATGAATCATCCTCTCATTCACAATTATATACCTCCATCCATCTCCGTACACTCATAATAATCGTCTGGGAAAGGTCCAGCAACTCGCCTTGTAGGGACTCACCCATTCCTTGCAACCAATGCCGCTTACTCTCTCTCTCTCTCTCTCTCTCTCTCTCTCTCTCTCTCTCTCTCTCTCTCTCTCTCTCTCTCTCTCTCTCTCTCTCTCTTGCTCCTTTCTCTTTGTCCTGTCCTTCTCTTTCCCATCTTTTACATCCTCCTCATCCTTTTCCACAGTCGTCTTCTTATCCTTCACACCCTCATCCCTTCCTACAATCACGTTCCTATCGTCATCCTCATCAGGGTCAGGGGTCGATCCTGTCTCTCCCATTCCTGCCACCCGTCGCGTTTCCTCGCTCTTCCCAATTCCAGAATTCCAGATCCCAATCTTTCCCATTCCTGCCGCCCGTTGCGTTTCCTTGCTCTTCCCAATTCCAGAATTCCAGATCCCAATCTTTCCTATTCCTGCCGCCCGTCGCGTTTCCTCGCTCTTCCTAATTCCAGAATTCCAGATCCTAATCTTGCATTAAACAGTGCACCTTTCACGATGCACTGTAGGCATTACTTGACAAGGCCCTTTGCAGTGAACCTTCCATGGCCCCTGGCTACTATAACCCCTTCCATTCCTTTTACTGTCCCTCCATCGGTATCCTCAGCGCTTGGCCCGTGGCCGAAATCCTATATGTTAGTCTTGTAATTAAGATGCAGTGCTAATATTAGATCCCTTACAGCAATTATTCTCTTCCTATTTTATGTTTTACTTCCATTTCTTTCTATTTCTTCTTTTGTTGGTTTATTACTTCCATTTCTTTCTATTTCTTCTTTTGTTGGTTTATTTATTTACATGTATTTTCTGATTATTATTATCTGCTCTTTATTACGTCTTTCCTGTTGTTATCATCTTCTTCTTCTTCTTCTTCTTCTTCTTCTTCTTCTTCTTCTTCTTCTTCTTCTTCTTCTTCCAGATAAACACGATATGTTGTTCTTTGGAAGCTTCTGAATAATAATATAATAATATTAATAAAACAACTCTCTCTCTCTCTCTCTCTCTCTCTCTCTCTCTCTCTCTCTCTCTCTCTCTCTCTCTCTCTCTCTCTCAGACTTTCTTGAACTCTATTGAACTCCCTCTTTTGAAGTCTGTTGAACTGTATTGAACTCTCTGTTGAACTCCCTATTTTGAACTCTATTGAGCTCTCACTTTTGAGTTCTGTTTTCGTTGAACTCTCTTGAACTCTCTCTTTTGAACTCTTTTGAACTCCCTTTTTTTTTAACTCTGTTGAACTCCCTTTTTTGAACTCTGCTGAACTCTCTCCTTTGAAACTCTTTTGAACTCTGTTGAACTCTTTCTTGAACTCCCTCTTTTGAACTCTCCTTTGAATCTCTGTTGAACTCTCTCTTGAACTCCCTCTTTTGAAGTCTTGAACTCCCTTTGAATCTCTGTTGAACTCTCTCTTGAACTACCTATTTTGAACTCTTTTGAACTCCCTTTGAGTCTCTGTTGAACTCTTGAACTCTCCTTTGAATCTCTGTTGAACTCTCTCTTGAACTCCCTCTTCTGAACTCTCTTGAACTCCATCTTTTGAACTCTGTTGAACTCCCTTTGAATCTGTTGAACTCCCTTTAAATCTCTGTTGAACTCCCTATTTTGAACTCTCTCTTGAACTCACGCTTTTGAACTCTCCTTTGAATCTCTGTTGAACTCCCTCTTTTGAACTCTCTTTTTTGAACTCCCTTTGAATCTGTTGAACTCCCTCTTTTGAACTATCGAAGTCCCTTTGAATCTCTGTTGAACTCTCTCCAGAACTCCCTATTTTGAACTCTTTTGAACTCCCTTTGAGTGCTGAACTCTCTTGAACACCCTATTTTGAACTCTCTTGAACTCCCTCTTTTGAACTCTCTTGAACTCCCTCTTTTGAACTCTCTTGAACTCCCTCTTTTGAACTCACTTGAACTCTCTTTTGAACTCTTTTGAACTCTCCTTTGAATATCTTTTGAACTCTCTCTTGAACTCCCTCTTTTGAACTCTCTTGAACTCTCTCTTTTGAACTCTATTGAACTATCTGCTTTGAACTCTCTTGAACTCCCTTTGTTGAACTATTAAACAAGCTTTTTGAACTGTATTGCACTCTGTTGAACTCATTTTGAACTCTGTTGAACTCTCTCTTTTGAATTTTCAATCTCTCTCTCTCTCTCTCTCTCTCTCTCTCTCTCTCTCCTCTCTCTCTCTCTCTCTCTCTCCTCTCTCTCTCTCTCTCTCTCTCTCTCTCTCTCTCAACCATTGCAGTCCCACTCTCTCTCTCTCTCTCTCTCTCTCTCTCTCTCTCTCTCTCTCTCTCTCTCTCTCTCTCTCTCTCTCTCTCTCTCAACCATTGCAGTCCCACTCTCTCTCTCTCTCTCTCTCTCTCTCTCTCTCTCTCTCAACCATTGCAGTCCCACTCTCTCTCTCTCTCTCTCTCTCAACCATTGCAGTCCCTCTCTCTCTCTCTCTCTCTCTCTCATAGGTACATGTTCCTAAATTCCATTTCATGCTTAACCCATCACTCAATTGCAGTCGTTGAAATGAGTGAAATTCAGCAGATTTAGAAAGTAAATGGTTTTCCTCCACTGAACATTTCGGTTTTATTTTGAGTCATTCCACTAATTTCTTCCTTAAAATCTTGACATATATTATTAGTGGCTATCCTTCTTTTGTCCTGGTTAACTACTCTGGTTAACTACTCTACTGGTAGTTAAAGTAAACAGGTCTTCTGTTTACTTTTTCAGACTCAACTCCTCACAGTCTGGTTCAGTCTGGTTTTCTCTCTCCTCAGACTGAATGACTTTGCTTTTAACCAATTTCCTTGAGACTGCTCCTTTGTGTGGTGGGGATTCTTTTTGCCTCTGTGAGTGATTTTTTAAATGTTTTTTTATGGAATCTTTTAACAACAGAAGGCTGACAGTCTTATAGCAATAGAAGACTGTATCTACTTTGCTTTTCTGTGTAAAACATTTATGTTGTTCACATTCAAAGTGCAATTAGGTCATCTTAGAATTTGAACTGGAAATATCATGGTTAGGTTAGTTTGTGAAAGTGTTGGTGAGTTTCTTGATGTTTTCTGTGAGATATGTTGTCAATATGTGGTGTCATTTTTCCACATATGAGGATGAATTTCATGTGGTTTCATTTTATGTATGTGGTCAGCCCTACATTTGCAAGTGTTGGTTGGTTGTGTGAAAGATTGTGAATTTGTCATGTCCAGTTGTCAGATGGTTATAAAAATATTGTGAATATGTCCTGTTTCCAAGTGTTAGTTGGTTGTTGAAAGAGTTGGTTGTTGAAAGATTGTGAATTTATCATTTGTTTCCAAGTGATGGCTGGTTGTTGAAAGATTGTGTGAATTTGTGAATTTGTTTCCAAGTGTTGGCTGCTTGTTGAAAATTTGTGAATTGTCCCTTGCTGGTATGACATCTGGGGTCACTGTGCTTGTCCTGTATTCCTCCGCAGTTGGGTTATTGTGCAAATAAGCCAGAATGTGGTTATGTGAAATGGTAATTGAAGCTACTGCCTCTATATTTCCCTTTGTGTATTGAGTTACTGAATGTGTTAGTTTCCTTCCAGTTAGATAAAAACCCTCCTTAGGGTGTTAATTTACACACACACACACATTTCATCTTGTGGCCTGAGTTTTGGATGTGTTATTGTCCTTCCAATTAGGACAAATCCTTCCTCAAATAGCTAATTTACTTCTAAATTCCAGTTGCTGATTAAAGTTTTTCTGTGAGACTTTGTCAGTTGTATGAATTTAATGTGAGTCTTTGCTACTTTGTGTTTATTTTAGCTATGTGTTAGTGTGTTTACGAAGGTTTCCTCCTCTTCCTGTACTGGACATTATAATTTTAGTGTGGTTGTACTGTTGTTCCATTACTGAAACATTTCTATAAGTTATTGTGGATCCTTCTTTGGTAAGCCAGTCTGCTGACATTTCTGTCAACTGGGTTCAGTTTTTTAACAGGTCAGACTTTCCTTAGTGTCTTGTTCAGTCTGGTTTTCTCTCTCCTTTGACTAAAGGAGCTGCTGTTGTGAACTGTTCACATTCAAAGTGCTGTTTTGTTTGTGGTGGCCAGGAGTGTGGAGGTGAATAATTTAGCTCTAATGAATAGCTCAAGTTTTTTTTTACCAGAACTTCGTAGTTTTGAAATTGAGCTCTAATGATTAAAGTACTTAGCACAAAGTACTCAAGGTACTTTTACATGTGTGGGATTGTGGGTCCTTAAATAAATTTATGTACCCCCAGTCAAAAAGACTTATTCCTATAATGTTATTAATAACAACAATAATAATACAGTATTAGTGTTCGTCACATCATCATAGCAATAGTAGTAATAATTCCTGTGGGTGATTAGTTCCAAAAGACAGCTCTCGCCCTTTTTGGAACAGAGAAATCTTGGTATCCTGTTCTGTCTGTGCATGTTGGGTCTTAATTCTAAACGAAACAGTCCATTGAAGTAACATTGGATTCCACAGTTTCATAATCCACTTTTAAGAGTTGTTTTTCCAACCCTGATCAGAAGTTTTAAGCTTAAAGTTACAAGGAACATCAAGAATGTCTGTTAGACAAAGACAAAAGTCTTAACAAGTATCTTTTATTTCGCAGATTCAGCGAAGACAGCCACCTGGAGAGGATGAGAGCCCCTGAGATCTGCCTGCTGGTGCAGGAAGGTAGGTCTTTCCTTCCTCAGTTCAAATCTATCAGGAATTGGTTCAAGTAACAATTTGGGAACAAGATAGTTTCAGTAACATTTCAAGAATGAAAGTTTTGTTAGCTTATTTGAATCGGCTGTTATCAGGACAGTTGAGATTTTTCTGAGTAGGACAGTTTTACAAAATAAAAATGTCAGATTAAACCTTTTTAATGAAACATTTAAGTACCTTAAATCACTTCCTGACAAGGGAAATGTTGACTGAAAACACTTATTACGAAGTGACAAAATTGTAATAAATTCAGAGATATGAAAGTTTAGAGAATAAGTTGCATAGGGGATTGAAAAATTGAAAAAAAACAAAAATATTAAGTGGAATTTATTTTTGACTAGAACAAAAAAGAAAGCAGGAACCTTATGTCCTCAAGTTACAGTAATTCTTTGATTCTCTTCTAAAATTCCTTGTTAAACACTTGAGATTTGATGGAAAGAGTCAAAACGGGGATTCAGTTGTGTTAACCTTTTCCACTTTTTGAACAGTTGACAAATAAGCAAGATTTATCACCCTTCTCTTGTCAGGATTTGTTAGATATATAAAAACATTAAATTTATTCCAAGACTAATTATTATTATTATTTCGCAGGTGAAGAGAAGGGGTCTCGACTATGCTCTGTAACATAGAAAGTCTGTTACTTTCTAAATGAAAAGGTAAGTTAACATTATCATGAGGTTACTGGTAAAATTGGGCTTTTATATTGACCCTATGGAAGAATCTCACAGAACAGTGAAGGAACTTTTTGTTACTCAGACAAATCGATTTTTTCATGTGATTTTGGACTGCCAAAATTCTTATCTTGTCCTTTCCATCTTTGCAGGCTGTAAGTCCACTACCAATGGAGCCACCCAGGAGTATTTTAGTCAACTGACGATGGTAAATATCAATATGAAACCAGTACTCTTTGTTGTTTAATTTTGTGGGTTTTCTTTCTCCATTACACTTTAAAATCTTGATACAATGTATTCATATTTCTTTTAAAGATATTGTCATAGTATAGAAATATTATAGAAATAATAAATTTATGGCAAGACTGATTCTTCTTTTGATTTCAGATTCAGTCTAAACCCCAGGTGGCTGCTTAGAATCATTGGCCTTCTTTGAGCTGCATACTACTTCAGGTAAGCTGGAATCATATCGGAAGTTCTTGGTAAATTTCCACCATCTTTTCTGATCGGCTTTTTATGTGAGAATTTCCCTTCTGTCTTTTTTTAGGGATGGCACCTTAACTAATGTAATCATTACTGTGGCACCCCTTCTTCACCATCCCACTCTATTGCATGAATTAACTCGTTTAATGAATAAAAATATCATCCGTACTCAAACCAAACTCAGCACACCATACATGCAGAAATATACTGTACAAACAAAGAGCATGTCAGAAGAATTAGATAAACATAAGTAGAGTAGACACACTGATGATAATTATATGAAGACTTTGCAAACTTTTTCTTAAATGTTCATTGAGAAGATCTAGCCAAGACAAAATTCATGACAATCTTGCGGCACCCCTAGGCACTGTCTGTGGCACCCCAGGGTGCCACGGCACCCAGTTTGAGAATCTCTGCATTAACCTGTTCTACCTTCTGCCCCTTTTATCCATTTGTTATTCCTGTGTGTGTCAAGCTGAGGGGCTGTGGAAGTCCCTTATTCTGTACACCTTGAATATACCCCCAGTCAAAAAGACTTATTCCTGTAAAATAATAACAACAATAATAATGCAGTATTAATGTTCGTCACATCATCATAGCAATAGTAGTAATAATTCCTGTGGGTGATTAGTTCCAAAAGACAGCTCTCACCCTTTTTGGAGCAGAGAAATCTTGGTGTATCCTGTTCCGTCTCTGCGTGTTGAGTCTTAATTTTAAACGAAACAGTCGATTTAAGTAACATTGGAATCCACACTTTCATCATCCACTTTTAAGAGTTGATTTTCCAGCCCTGATCAGAATGTCTGTTAGACAAAGACAAAAGTCTTGACAAGTATCTTTTATTTCACAGATTCAGCGAAGACAGCCACCTGGGGAGGATGAGAGCTCCTGAGATCTGCCTGCTGGTGCAGGAAGGTAGGTGTTTCCTTCCTCAGTTCAAATCTGTCAGGAATTGGTTCAAGTAACAACTCAGGAACAAGATGGTTTCAGTAACATTTCAAGAATGAAAATTTTGTTAGCGTATTTGAATCGGCTGTTATCAGGACAGTTGAGATTTTTCTGAGTAGGACAGTTTTACAAAATACAAAAATATCAGATTCACCTTTTTAATGAAACGTTTACGTACCTTAAATCACTTCCTGACAAGGGAAATATAGACTGAAAATGCTTAAAACACTTATTACAAAGTGACTAAAATTGTAATGAATTCAGAGATGTGAAGGTTTAGAGAGAAAGTTGCATAGGGGATTGAAAAATTGAAAAAACTGAAAAATATTAAGTGGAATTTATTTTTCTTGACTAGAACAAAAAAGAAAGCAGGAATCTTATGTCCTCAAGTTACAGTAATTCTTTGATTCTCTTCTAAAATTCCTTGTTAAACACTCTTGAGATTTGACGGAAAGAGTCAAAACAGAGATTCAGTTGTCTTAACCTTTTTCACTTTTTGAACAGTGGACAAAAATAGTCTATTGCACTTTATAAATGAAAAGTAGGTTAGCATTATCTTGAGGTTACTGGTAAAATTTGGCTTTTAAATTGACCTTATGGAAGAGTCTCACAGAACAGTGAGAGAACTTTTTGTTACTCAAGACAGTTCGATTTTTTCATGTGATTTTGGACTGCCAAAATTCTTACGTTGCCCTTTCCATCTTTGCAGGGTTTTAGGCTGCTGCCAATGGAGCCACCTGGGAGTATTTTAGCCAACTGATGCTGGTAAATATCAATGTGAAATCAGTACTCTTTGTTGATTAATTGTATTGTGGTTTTCTTTCTCCATTACTCTCTTGAATCTTGATACAATGTAGTCTTATTTCTTTTAAAGATATTGTCATAGTATAGGAATATTATAGAAATATTAAATTTATGGCAAGACTGATTCTTCTTTTGATTTCAGATTCAGTCTAAACCCCAGGTGGCTGCTTAGAATCACTGGCCTTCTTTGAGCTTCATACTTCTTCAGGTAAGTTGGAATCATATTGGAGATTCTTGGTAAATTTCCACTGGCTTCTCTGATGGGCTTTTTGTGTGAGAATTTCCTTTCTATCTTTTTAATCTGTGCCTTTTTTGCACTTTTTTCAAAAGGTCTTTTTGGTCATTAATTTATTCTACCATCTGCCCCTTTTATCCATTTGTTATTCTTGTCTGTGTCAGGCTGTGGGGCTGTGGAAGTCCCTTATTCTGTACGCTTCTGTAACGCCATCCCTCACATTTGACCAATGGAACCTTCAGCCTTGTCGATAAGGCATTTTTCCATGCTGGACTCTTTCTCAACTTGTCTTCCTCTGTTCCAGTTACCACAGGTTTTGGCTTCCTGATACAGTAGCACCTGAACTTATAAAGTGCTTTGGTGGTCTGGCTTTCTAATAAGCAACAAGGTCTGTTAAGTAACAAATGCACTATATTAAAGCCTGTACTTTATTTTCTAGATATATCACAGTTACCAGCAATCCAGTAGTTCCTAACCTAAAATATCTTGTATGTACTTCACACCCAACATTCAATTTAAGAGATTCATCATAAAATGTATCACATCTGAGATGACAGCGTACCAAAAAATAATCTTAAGCATATAGCTGATAGGTACTTCTACTTAGTAAGTTGATGTCAATTAAGTTGAGGTGTTACATAGGATTCAAGTTTAAAATCTCTTGAGAATGAAATGTTCCTTAGCCATTCTTAGTGTTTGTGGTTCCTCTGGAGATATGGAGGCACTTCTGTGCTGTGGAGTGAGGTTTGTGGGAGTATCTATAATGTAAGTTAATCTCGGATCTGACTGTTTTATTAGTAAAAGCTTATTCAACAAGGGACTGCCTTCACTACAAAAGGCTGCATAAGTTTTAATTGGGTTTTAACCCATACTGCAAGTTGGGATGAGGTGAAGATGCCTTAGGCCAAATGATCAATATTGCCCTCCTGTTGATTGGTTTTAAATTAGGTTCTAAAGAGGCAACCTCCTTATGTGCATACAAATGGATTATAAATGTGTTTACAAGTGAATACCTATAGGTGAACTGCTTCTTCATTCTATATATTGTTCAGCATTTTTTTTTGGTTTTGTAGCCGTTTTTCGTCGTGTAGGGCTTTGTCATATTTTGTCACGGACTTTGTAATTTTTTCTGCTTGACTTTGGTAAGTTAGTGTTCATGGGAATAGGCAGATACCTAGCAAGTGCTTTTAAGTAGGAGACATAGTCAAGAACACTTTGACAACTGTTTGATTCTGTTCTGTCAAATATTGGTGACAGGTTCAGGTCGGAGTTCTTGCCTTTGTAAGTCTTTTGCCTTCATTCTTTCTTCATTCAGGACTTCCCATTTATAAGAAGTGTATTGAATCATACTCTGCTTCCTCAAGCAGTCTGTGCCCCTTCATACTTTTCCAGTACAGCTCGGTACAAAGGAATTGGCATTTGTATATCATGTGTTCTAGCCTACCTGGAATGTCAGTATTACTGTCAATCTTTGCTTTCTTCTGTAGGTCGTCCTTCTGTAGCTCTTTTCTACAATATACTGCTGTGTGAATAAGCATCGTCTTCCGTTCTTCATCATCTTGAAACTCATCCTTGGTTTTTTTGGCCTCGTCATGTAGTCATCATGTGGTCTAAGATGTTCCAATGTGTCTTCCTTAATCAGTGTCACCAATCTTTTGTAGGAGATGTTTATGGCTATTGGCATCTGTTCTTTCACAGCAGTTATCTGAATTTTCTCTTGACTAATTAGTTTTTGATTGCCTCCATTCCCTTGGTTTCTTAGTTTCTATTTCACTTTGTTAACTGTTAGAATATTTATACTGTTCTCCATTTTTCTTATAACCTTTTTCTGTTCTGGCCTTAAGCCGTCTAGTCCAGCTGCTTTCGTCTTGTCCAGTTTTTCTAAATGTTTTTCACATTTCCATTTAGTTTAGACATCCACATTATTCTTGTTGTTTAGGTCTTGTTCTGGGGCTGCTACTGGGAACTAAGAACTCTCTTAGTCCCCCCCTCTTTCATATTTCTTCCTTTCCTCTTCATTCCATATTTGTTTCATTCCATTCTCATGCATTTTGTTAATTTCTTCTATCCAGAACCATTTCATTTGCTTGCAGAGTTTCTTTTCGTTAATGTGTCTCCCCTTCCATCGTAGATCCTGAATTTGTTCTTCTCCTGTTTTCTCTTATATTTTTCTATGCTATCTCTTATTACCCCCTTTCCCACTTCCTTTCCTCTTTCTTGCTTTCCATCCACTGCAACTCTCCCTTTTCACGGTCTTAAGCACTGATTGGCTGAAAGTACGACAGTGTTCGGCTTAGTCAAATTCTCATTAATTAAATTAGTTCCCCTATTTTTATACCATCACCACTCTGCCATCTTGTGTTGATTGTACTAAAATCTTGAATGCCCCCTTCTTTTCCCATCATCGGGTATTTTGCGAATTATTCAGGGTATCCCACAGCTTTGTCCAATTCAGAAGCAGCTTTGAAAGCCAGATATCAGGGTAATATAAAGTCTTGCCAGCTTTCATTCTGCTCTTCATGACAGGAAAATGGAGATTGTCCCTATTTCTGCCTTTTTTTGGGGGTTGCTATTAATGAAATAAGTAAGTTTTTAAGTAGTATTGTGGAATTTGAAAAGAAACAATATACTATTAAGCCTTCAAGTTAACCTGTTGCACCTTGAACTCATTTTGACTTTTGTTTTACAGGTTGCCAGCGAGTGCAGTTCACCCCCAATAAGGTGGTAAGTGTCCAAATTTTATTGTTTTTTTTCATATTTTCTTCATTTTCCTAATGTAGGCCTCATCTTGTACCTCTTAAACACTTTGTATCTTTTTTTTTTTAAATATTATTGTTTTAGTTGTGTTAGAGAAGATCTTGTCAAATATCCATTTCATTCTCTCTATATCTTTGTATCTTTGTGTTGTCTGAAGTTGAGTTTCTGGGGGTATAAGTCACTAGGATATATAAATCAAGATTAAGTCGTATAAATTACAGTACTGCTTTCGGGTAATCCAAAAGTTTTTGCCAAAGTGTTTGCGAAAGTTTCCTTAGTAGCTGTTGATTGAATGCAGGAAAACGTTGTGCAGTATTTGAGACTGTGCTTCTGAACAGGCTTGATAGCTGTTGCAAATATGAGTGCCAGAAGGTGCCTATATTTTTGAGGTTATAATTGAAGAGGAAATTGAGTTCAGTGGTGTGATTTAACTACGGTTTCTAACTAACCAAGGCCTTGGTTTTTCTCCTCTTTCTCTTTCCCAGTTATTCTTACGCATTTCCAATACCTCCTTTTATAATTGACAGAGTGGAGTCTCATCTCGTGACATAGTATATTCCAGTTGATACACAATACAGATTTCCACACCCCACATTTATCCTAAAACATCTGTGACCTTCCTAAAAGATTCTCTGTTACCAACGCTTCCTCTCCTCCAACCTGTTCTTTTGACATTGGATCTCTCCCAGTTACCATAAAAGTTCATTTTGTTAGCATTGATTTTCCTTTCACTCCATTCCACTCGTCCGTCTGTTAAGTGTCTGCGTTACGTCTTCCTCAGATTCTGCAATTCGTGTTGGTCGTCTGTGTTTAGCAGATTGAAAAGACTAGTGCTTTTTATACTCCTTTTTAGTTCCGTCTTTTACCCAGGTAAACAAGGAAGGACCTGGTGCTGTTTACTTCAGTTTGACACTTCTGCTCCTCTTGTCTCAATCAGCGTCTTGTGTTATGGTACCCAAAGATCAGCTCAAATGGTCAGTTTGATGTACAGTATCCTCTGTCTTAGTGGTTCCCATCTAATTGTTGTTTGTCAGACTATCAAACGTCTTTTTAGAAACAACAAATTTGTGGTATAATCTCTAGTAATTGCTTGGTACTTGAAGTTCCTTCATCCTAAATTATCTGATTCCTGTATGATTCTTAATCACGAATACTTTACGTTTGCCTTTTTAAGTTGATATTGTCAAACATTTTCCACTGTTCTGGTCCTAGCCTTCGTGCGTAAGCTTTTCATTTATTGTGGTAGCTCGACAGTGATTGGGTTTTCTGTGCATCTAGCAAAAACACTTTTAATATTGATGATTATTTTGTAGCCTTCTAATGGCTCTCCTTAATTATCAGGTCTTAATTCAATATTGGTACCTGTGTCTTGTCAACTCCTCCAGTTATCTTCATTCATTTGTCGTTAATTGTATGAGAATAATGCCCTTCTCTTTCCATCATTATTTTGTTTCATATTTCTCTTCAGTCTACCTTTTGAATACTTGGCTTATTTCACATCTTGACTGGCTTACTTCGTCCATTTTGGTATCATGAATATTTTCTGTCCCTCTTTTGTAGTGTGGATTTGCTGATTCAGTGCTTCCCAGATCTCGTTTGCCCTTTCCACCTGCCTCAACAGCATTCTCATCTCCACGTAAAGTGTGAATCACTCTATTTTTCCCTGCCTGTCCATTTGACAGGACTTGATGGATGCCCTCTGGCCTTCAGTTACCGTTGGCACATCTTAATCCCACCAGTGCGTCTTTCACTTGCTTGTATTTTTAGTTCATACTCCTTTGATTTTAGTGTATTTAGTCTCTCATCCTGCAACTAGGATCCTTCGCGTGCAGTGTGCCATGTCTCATGGTGATAGCTGTGGAATTAGTACCTCTTTGGTTTAATGTCGTCTGCACCTCCTGTGTCCATCCTGTGAAAGAATCCTTCCTTAATGTCTGTTTGTGGATGGAAAATCTACTCATTCTCACACACATGTGCTTTCAGCTTCCAGTTCCACGTTACAAAACTTGTCATCATACATTTAAACCATTCTTTTCAGTATTCTCATTTCTTTCAGTGGTTATTTTGCAGCCGCAATCCTATACTTCGTTTTCGATCTCAGTGCAGTTTTGGTCTCTTCCAATTACCTCAGTAGCAGTTGGTCGTCTTCCTGTTTTCCTGTATTGAAATCAGAGCTTAATGTCCTTGGTCTTTTTATATTGGCATACAGTGGGACATCACATGCCCACCCTCATCCCACATTTGACACCAATATAATCTTTGCTCTTCAGTCCCTTCCGCTTCCTTTAGACTGCAGTCTGCTATACAGTCTGCTCCATTGCCCAGACTTTTGACACATCAGTAGTGACTATCCTTGGACCCTCCAGTGTCACTGTAATCATTCTTGAAAGAGGTCAGTTACATACTTTCTGCATCCCCAACAATTATTGCAGCTCCACTGGTGTGAGACCATCGGAATTTATTTAATTCTTCTGCTATTTCCATCATCCTCTTTGAGTATTGATTTGTTTTGTGGTTCTTCTTGACGTCTTTGTTACTATTTCTCTCTATAATACATGATTGATAAATCCTTTTTTTTATTCATGTGTTCTCTATTGCATAGGTTTCCCTGTACTGTTCTTTTGGCCGTGAACTTTATTCTAAGCTGTCCTCCTGTTAGGATTTATTGTGCTCTCACTTGGATTACTGCATTTCTAAAACATGCGTTGACAGTTATGAAATGAGTTTCATTTGTATGTTGACCCCTGGGCTTCTTATCAACTTTTCCCCCTCACTTGTATTGTACAGCTTTTCCCATTGCAGCCTCTGAACCATCACTGTCGGCCATACTTGTCCACTGAAGTTTCTTTTTTCCTACCATAATCCCTGATGGTGGGACTGGTAGATAACCTTGCCCAGAAACTCTTATTCCACTTAGTTTGGTCTCCCTGTTTGTGGAGCATAGACTTAGAACTCAGGGTTGACCCTATTTCTGAAGGCCATATTTCCTAAACTACCCATTGTTTTATTTCTTTTGATCCTTTATATTATATACTAGCTTTTGTGTGCAGTCATAGGTGTTTTCTTGTTAGTATCATGCACCTCCATACTTTGCTAGTGCTCTTAGAAGAGGTGTGTTGAAAGCAGTGTTCTTGACAAGATTTTGTTGGTTTGAGGGAGTTTAGTAGCTTTAGTTGCTGACTAGTTTTCCAAAGAGACAATTGCAAGCGCTCGGCCACATTGCAAATTCCATCTCTCTCTGCCTGATTCTCCTTCATGAAAAGCATTTCAGCACTTTTACGCGAGATGTTCGTGAGATGCTGTTTGATGGAGGTATTTGTGTATGAAGTTTCCCTGCGATTTTCCAGGGCACTCCTCTGTAATTACCCTGCTTCTTTCATAGTGACTGCGTGTCTGATACTGCAGTTGCTTTTGCTTGTGTCGTCATTGCCAAGTTAGTCGTGCTACAGTTATGTATGTAGGTAGGAATGGTGCTTGTTGTTCAGCCATGTGTGGAATTGTCAAAAGTTTAGACTATGGTAATTTGGACTGACTTGCTGGATAGGGTTGACCAACATTCAGTTGATTATTCATACTCATGTTTTTCCGTGCAATAAAGAGAGAAAGGGACATCATGTGCATGATAAGTAACAAAATGTATTAAGCAGGGAGAGCAGGATGAATAGATGTTTCCTACTTATACATAAATGTTAAATTTGCTATGTGTAGGGTTTGGGAATGGTGGGCATAACTGAAACTAATTAACGTAATCAGTACCAGGAGGTTTAAACTGTTGCAAATTGTAATCTTCAGATAGTGCAAAGAGCATAGGGTTTGAATCTTCAACATGAGCTGTTCTTGCAATGAGAGAGGTTTATTATTGATTAATCTCCATTCTCTCGTCTCTCACCCTCCACTGACTTCCCACCTACTCCAAGTGTCTCTGTAGGCTCTTTTTATATGGTTCTTGGACCTTCATAATGGTCTTGGGAGTCATTTTCATATTCAATACTATTGTGACTTCGTCGTTGCTCTTCCCTTCTTGTCACACACCTGAAACATTATGCTTTTGGTTTTAGTGTCCCCCAGTTGGTGGAATCCAGCTCTTGCAAGTACCATGTCTCCCAAGATGTTGGCCATTTGTGGACCTGCCATCTTCTCTGTTTTTTGTGTGTGCGCATCAGTGTCATGGTAGTTTTTCTCTTCCAGTTCTATCTCAATCATGCGAAAGTGTCACACTCTAATTGTTTTTGTGACTGGAAAATCTCCTCCACTTTCACCTTGTTCAGGTGCTTCCAGCTGTCTGTTCCATGTAACAAAACTTACCACAAATACTTGTAAACATTCTTTTCAGTGTTTTTATTTCTTCCAATAGTTATTTTGCTTCCTCAATTGTATATTTTATTTTCTGTCACAGTGGACATTTTGTGCCATCCAATTCACCCAGCAGCACAGTTGGTAGTCTTCCTGTTTACCTCATGTCAACTTCTCCAGTTATCGTCATTTATTTTTTATTACTTTATGGGAAAACTGCTTTTCCTGTTGCATCATTTTGTGGTTATATTTCTTCCTTTCCACCACGACGTCTACCATTTGCTTACACTTTTACTCTTGACTTTTTTTTATTTTAGCCTATTTAGTAATGTCTCCTAAGTTGTTAGTAGTTACAGAGATCCTCTTTCGTCTGTTGTGACCTGTGCATTATTTTTGCAGTTCATTTTCTGCCCAGTCCTACTGTATTCTTCCTGTGAAAATTTCATTCCTTAATCTGTTTTTAGCGGAAAAATCTTTTCATTCACTTTTTTCATTCTTGTCATATGTCACAAACTTATGAACATAAATTTTCACCATACTTGACTGATTCAGTATACTTATTTCTTGAAAAGGTTATTCAGCTTCACCAATCCCAGATTTCATATCCTGTTGCAATGCAAGTGATGTCATCCAGCTACCCAGTAGTACAAATGGTCATCTCCCTGTTGCAGGGGCTTTCTGTTTTGACACAATTGGTGCAGGATGATGGGAACAGATTCAGAGGTTAAAGAAAACTCTTTTTCACCCATCCAAATTTATTAACAGTTTAGCAGTTATCATCTCTCAATACTTAACCTAACTTATTTCCTACTTACCACTCAAGTTTACCAAAACAATCTTCCTATACTTAACTTAGCCTAACTGAATACTATCAGTAGTCAAAATTATCATCAACAAATAGTCCATATTTGGCTTATATCCCATTGAAGTTCCTTATCTTTCTCAGCACTTCATCTTAGAATAATCCAAGATAACCACAAAAGTCAACACAATTTGGTGATCACTACGGAGTTTATTTTAGCTATGGCATCTAAGCTGAGGGCAGAAATTACTTTGGAATTTCTTCATGCAGTCTTTTTCTACACCAAAGCCCTTTTTTCCTTCCAAACAAGAATCTGAGATCTCATTCACAATAAAATCAGCCTACAGACATTTAAGCACTTTCTGACCCCGGTCCCTTTTAGGACAGTCACTGTCTTGAGTAACTGACATGAAACCTTCACACTAAGGCACTTGAAAATGGTTCAGTCTCGCCAACTGTTCGACTGCTTTGGTAGTTGCTGGTGTCACTTTCCTCACAGGGCAAAGCCTCTTCCAGTTCAGGTAAAGGGAAGCCAGCTACTCTACCCTATGACACTCTAGCAAACTGCAAATAGAAAAGAAAATGCATGAAACGTACATCAGATACTCGTAACAAAAACGCAAAGCAAACATAACATCGCAACAACAAAAACAAAACTGTTGATTCACACAAATCATCTTTTATCACACAAACCCAAACTTATCCTACCACACTGTTTTCCTGTATTGATCACAGAGCTGACATTTTCGTATTCTGCTGTCACTGACATACAATGGGACATCGCACTGCCTATACTCACCCCACATTTGACGTTAACCAATTAAATCTGTTGCTCTTAAGTCCCTTCTGCACCCTTCTGACTCCAGGACCAGTTTTATATGAATTTGATACTGTATTTTAACCACCTTCCCTCATACACTTAATCGCTAATAGTTCTCCATGTCCCAGTCTGTCCAAAGGCTTTACGTAATGTACAGTGCGTATGTACTGAGCTTGTGACATGTCGTGTTCTCTTGGTAGCATTTCCAGCACAGAGACTTCATTCATTGTAGCCTGACTTCCATGATTTTTAACTCTAGTCAAATATTTCTAGTTCAGTTCTTCCCTGGCACTAGATTGTGATATGCCTGTATTTACAATAATCTTAAAATGCCTGATTTCCTAGGGATATCTGTGCTGGTAATTCTCCAGTCATGGGAGAAGTCAGACTGCAGTTCATTCCACTCCATTGGGCAGAATTGTATTCCTTTTGACACACCAACAATGACTATCTTTACCTGCTTGTATTGTTGGACCATGCAGTGGTACTGTAATAATTCTTTGAAGATATCGGTTGTAACACCACTTCAAGCAGCTCCATTGCTAAGATGCCATCAGATTCAGTTATTCTTCTGCAATGTCCATTATCGTCGTTTAGTGCTGATTTGTTTGTGGTTCTTTATTGACTTATTTATCTTACTATTTCTCTCTATAATACAGTGTTTATTCATACTTATTTTGATTCATGCATTCTCTCCTGCATAGGTTTCTCTGTCATCATCATTATAAGCTGCCTTCCTGTTAACAATATATATGGTCTGACTTAGATTCCTGCCTTTGTTGAATGTTATGGAGTCTCTTGAGTTTATATCTTCATCTTGAAGCCTCTCGTCTTGTGCATAATCATCTTGGGTGATGCCAGAACCAAATATTGGGAAACGTCGACTGATTTTCTCTACACCACACTATAATGCATTTCCTTTGTCTCAATCCAGATGGTCTTGACACACTCAATTCTCCATTTGTAATCTGATCTTTTCACTTTGCTCTGGGTTGAAATTTAGCAAATGCATGGTCAGACCACTTCAGGCTTTCCATTCTGTTTCAGTGGCTACATCCCTTTTGCAATGAGAAGCATTTAGCATCAATAGTAATTCCATATTTTACTTATGTGGTACCCCTTTCCAAGTGGTACAGCTATTCTGCTTCCTCCAGCTCATGATTCTGTTTTCTTATGACCTTCAAAGTATCTGCTTTACATTCCAATGAGCCAGAAAGGTACCACAAGTGTTGTACCCTAAGTGCAGTACCTTCCTTTTGGTCTGATTTGAGCCTACATAATTTTGGCATGGAAAATCTCCTCTTATTGTGTTGCTCTGCAGACCATCTCTGGTGATGCTTGAATGGTTACATAGTGCAGGTTACCCCTACATATTCAAGATTGACATTGCAGATACAATCAGCAAATATTTCCCACTCTCCTGGTCCTAACCTCCTTGTATCAGGTTTTCATTCATTCTGGTAGCTCAAGATTGATTGGTTTTCTCTGCATCTAAGAAATCCATAATTATTTTTGGTAGTTAGGAAAGGCTGTCTTCAAGTGTCAGGTTTTAATTCAGTATTGGGACCTCTGACATGTCAGCTTCTCCTGTTATTGTCATTCATTTCTTACAGTTTGAGAATATTGCTCGTCTTTTTCCATCCTTCTTTTGTTTCATATTTTTCTCATTTCGTTTTATTTATTTTCCTGTACTGAACAAAACTAACTTGTTCTTGATCTTGAGTCGTCGGCGTACATTGGTACATCACCCCATATTTGACATCACCAGTTGAATCTGATCCACTTCAGTCCCCACTGATTTTTTGTGCCCCGGTACCAGTTTCATATCCACTTGACACTGTACTCGAACCCCCTTCCCATATGCACTAACTTTGCTTAATAGTTTTCCAAGTCCCAGTCTGTCCAAAGGGTTTACGTAATGTACAGTACGTACATACTGAGCATGACATGCCGTGTTCTCGTTATGGCATTCTCAGCACAAAGACTGCATTCGTTATAGCCTAGGTCCCATGAACTTCAACTCTGCTACCATATCTCAAGTCCAGTCCTTCCCTGGAACTAGATTCCAGCATTCCTATATTTATGGCATGCTTAAAATGCTTGATTTCACGGGGATATGTGTGTTTGTAATTCTGCTGTCATGGGAGCAGTCGGCAAGAATTATTCCTTTTGATATCTCGACAGTGATTATTCTTCCTTACTTTTATTGGTGTTGGACCTTCCAGTGGTACTGTAGTCATTCTTGGAAGACCTCAATTCCAATCTTTGTTCATCCCCAACATGCTATGAGACCATCAGCCTTTATCCAATTATTCTCCAATTTCCTTTATCCTCTTTTAGAACCGATTTGTTTGGGGGCCATCAATGTCGTTATAAGCTGCCCTCCTGCTAACACTTAACGACGTTCTCGCTTGGATTACTGCCTTTGTTGAATATTTTAGTGTGTCTCTAGTTTTTTACTTGATCTTGAAGCCTCTCGTCATGTCCATAATCATCTTTGGTGATGCCAGAACCAAGCATTTGCAAACATCTACTTATTTTCTGTACGCCGTACTATAACCCTGCTCCCTTCCTCCAAAACCAGATGTTCTTGACTCTCTGTTTTCATTTGTAAAATGATCTTCCCAATTTGCTCAGTCCTGAAATGTAGGATATATGTGGTCATGCCATTCCAGGGGTCTCCTGTAACTTAGGCTATATAGGGGGAATTTTCTTAGACAAGATAAGCTTAACAGGGCAAGAAAGGAGTACCAGGCTAACTGGTATTAATTAGTACGCCAGTGTGCTTCAATGTACTTTAAGTGCCTCTCTGGCACAGTGTATTTAGGCTTGGTCTTGTTTATCATTTATGCCGATTAGTACAAAATATTAAGACAATATTTTGGAAGTTCAATGGGAGTGGAAAAGACAGGGCTTTGAATTTATGTCATATGGTGTCTTTTTCTTGCCTCTTCCAGTCACTAAGTTTTGGCTTACACTGATTTACAGTCCTTTCATTTCCATAACACTCTTTCATTCCTTAAAACATTTCTATAACTGTGTCCTCAGATTATACTGTGAGCACTATTTCTTCCTCTTGTAAGAGTTCCCCATTTACTTTAATAAACACCAAAGGATTCGTGGGTAATCTAGGTTGTGTGTTATGGGGTAGCATCATTAGTTTAGAGTGTCTTCGTGGTAGCTTTTGCCTACGTGATTTATAATTGTCGGTCAAATGCCTTCTCGGAATCCACAAATAAGTTTCATGTTACATTCTTCAGGGGCCGCATTCTATACTGTGTTCTGGTGACCTCTGTCGGCAAACGAACAATTGCGGTATCAGTTTTAAAAACATTTCTCAGTATTATTCCAGCGACTTCTGATGCAATCGTATTCCTCCTAACCTTATACATTGTAGAGTATCACCTTTTCCCTTGTGTATCATAAAATGCTCTTTTCCTCTGATCTTTCCTTATCAGTCTTAATTATTTTCCGATCTGTTTGTCAGTGACTTGGCCGCTAATGCTCTTAGCCAGTTGCTTTCTTCAGACAGTGATTATACTGGGATCACGCGCGTGGCACCCTCATTCCAAAAATGACTTTTAGAAAGGCAGTAGATTTGGAAATATCAGGGGGTGAAGACCTGTAGGATAGCCCAGGAATTCCCGAGAAGATAGTTCTTGATAGTTGAGGCAGTCAGATCACAGGACATAGAGTGGAGAGTGAGTTTATGTCTAATCCAATAAAGGTTAAATCTGACACAAACTTTGAGATACGGGTTTCATTCTTGTATACGTTGCCGTACTTCAGTCTCGTCTCCAGCCATTGCTTCTCTGACTTGTATGCTTATCGCATTTTAAATTGTCTTAATATTTCTTCCCGCCACTATCAACTGTATTTATACCTCAGTCTTATTTAACCTCCTGTACGCGACAAATATCCGTACCTCTTCTAGCCAGGATCTCCTTAGTGTTGCTTGCAAGCATGAAACAATATGGCCCACTCAACCCAAGTTCTTTGAGGAAATGCATGAATATTTTATGGCTAATTAATCAAAAACCACATAATATTGCATACATATCACAAACTGCAGTGAATCAGCTCAAACACGGTCATTCAAAACCAGGGGTGTCAGAAAATTGAGGATTATATCAACTTGCCATATTAAGGAATGATTTTATGTAAAACGTAATAAGATTCATTCTTACCATATTCAACAAAAGTTTTTCAATTTCATTGGCATAAAGTCATCGGCACGAACAAAGCACACCACAAAGATGACCCCTAGGAGAGTGTAGGGAAAAATAAAGAAAGCAATGGCTTTCATAGTTCTTAGAAATTACTCCCTCGTAAAGTACAGTACGGCAGTTGAGGGGTTTTACGGTAGTAGATCACTCCTTTCCTCTCCACCCACCTCATATCAGAAACCCGTCAGCATATATACATTGCATAGGTACTTTGCCAGGCTGAAAATTGATAGTGTTTGTGCTCCCGTCTAGAAGTGGGATCTTGGCTATGCACAGACATCGGTACAAAGTGTCCTTATATTCACAAGTCTTGTTCATTGTGGTTACATTCATATATTCATTGGTAAAAAACACATCTTGTGAACAATAGTATTATGGAAAGTGCAGTTAACTTAGGAGTTCCTGTACTTGGGTTGAGAATTGCAAATGTAGGGAATTACTGTCCTCCTTAATAGTTAAAAACCTCGTTAGCTGATATTTCTAATCGGTTTACACTAAACAGTGATGTCCCTTTCCTTGTCTTTAGGCTGAGTGCATCTCTCTACTCTTCTGTGTTTCCTAAACGACTGTGAATTTTTTTGGCAGTTTAGTGTCGTAGATTGTTGAGGTTAATAGTTTATGAGAGAGAGACGTTTCCCAATGGTAGTTACTTCCAGAATTCCGCTTCTCCTGAAGAAAGGTTCTCTTTGGTTGGATGTTCCTGCAATTTCTTCTTCCACTGCAATGTTTGGTGAAGTTTTAACAACATCGTCATCAGGTAATCAAGTGTTTGTGCAGCTTCGATGTTTGTGCTTTTTGTTAGATGCGGTGAGGTGCATTTCTGGCGTTGAGAAAATGTTCACAGGGTGCTACTATTTACAGAGGTATTGTTGGTCTGCCAAAGTTCCTCCTTGTTCCTTGTCTCAGCTGATCCTTCCTCGTTTTCCAAAGGTGTGTGTTCGTTTGTACCTCGACGTACGAGTGTATCCCACGGTGGCCAGACATTAGTGATAGGTATTTGATGACTTACAATCCAACATTTGGTAACTTGTTACTCTTTAGGAAGCATGGCCAGCCTCCTTCCAAATCTATATCATGATATTGCAGGGGTGACTTTAAGTTTGTTTGAACAGTAATTAAGCTCTTTTCAATAGAAATAGTTCAGGCTGTTACGTTTCTGTTCTGATATGCTGGATAAATTATGGTCAAGAACACAGGGGCTCTTGTGGTTTACATTTATTATCTAAGAGATGAAGTACAAGAAGTAATAAAAGCAGATCTGCCAAGCGGCTGCACCTTGAGCTATCTGCAACCTGCAGTTGATTGCATTCTGTATGAAAATATATGTTGACTTCATAACATCCTCCTTTTATTCTTCAAAGGAAGCCGTTACACAAAGGTACATTAAACGAGGATATCAAACTTTGGCATCAAGTACACTTCTGAGATAACCAACACTGAGTATTCAATATTGTGGATAACACTTTGCTCTTACTAAATCTCAAGGCATTGAATACATTTTAGGATCAGCAAACTTAGATGGTAATTCATTTCTTGTTGATCTAACAGGTTTATCAACGGTTACTTTACTCTCAGCATTAGGTAGAGTTTTACTTACACAGACATCTCTCTCATAAGTTATTGGTTTACTTGTAGCAGGAGTGTTAACACCTTTTGGCATTTCTCGTACGTCGTTGGGAGTTTCGCTTAAATTTACTCTTTCTTAACAATTTACCATCACTTTAAGTATGACCTACTATTTACCTTTTCCTACTCCCTTTCACCCAGGACATGTGGTTTCACATGTACATTGGCCCCCTGATGCAAAACATCTCAATCTTTAGCATTTATCATAATACCACATAGTTTTTACTTTGTTGAACTTTTCTTTTCTCTGTCCAGTTCTAGATTTACATTTTGACGCAAGTAATTTTGATAACATGGGTAATTTTGTACAAGTTCACCTTCCTAAACAATACTGCAGTGGACTCGCCCCTTTATCAACAGTTGAGGTGTTTCTATAGCCTAAAATTGCAAGATAAGGATCTTTTCCATTCTCAGTAGCTTTTGTTATTAAGCGCTTTGAGGTTTTAACAGTTGACTCAACCATACCATTAGATTGTGGATAAGTAGGGCTACTCGTTCTATGCTCAAAGTCATAATCTGACGTAAAATGTCTGAATTCATCGCTGACAAATTGAGGTCCATTATCACTTATCAATACTGAAGGTATTCCATATGTAGCAGAATGGGTTTTTAATTTTTAAGTTTTCGAATGACTGTCTTCCACAAAGTATTATCAAGATAATCAATTTCCCAAAAGTTATTAACGTCATCTACAGTTAGGAGAGAATCATGTTTCTTGATGCTCATCAAGTCTGTGCCACCCTTTTGCCGTGTTCTATCTGCCGTTTCATGATACATGTTGAGAACTAGGCTACTTCATACACATTTCACAGGCTAAAATGAATTGCTTAATCTCAGAATTCGTCCCTGGCCGTTAGGTACATTCTCTTGCCCTACGTAAACACCCTTCTATGCCTGTGTGTGATGAATGAATGACATTCTTAATATCAGCTCTGAGACTTGACGGAGTGACAATCCTCTCACCTTTGAAAATAACACCATCTTGGACTGAATACTCATTCAGTCTCAGCCTTTATTTCTTCAAGACGTTCCTCTCTGAAAGGCAAATAATCTTTCATATTTACATTTTCAAACTCAATCTGTTCATGACTAATTAGTGGTAAAAATGATCTTGATAGTGTGTCAGCAAGAAACATATCCATACCCTTCTCATGTACAATTTCAACATCATATTGCAAAATATTAAGCAACATTCCTTGGAGTCTCGTAGGAGCTTTATACAGAGGTTTTAATAGGTTAGGTTAGGTTAGGTTTATGATCATTTTCAGTTATTACTCTACGACCATACACGTATTGATGAAACTTGTTAAGACTAAAGACAATTGCTAAAGTTTCCTGTTCAATTTGAGCATAATGTTTTTCAGTGTCTGTCATAGCAGGACTTGCATAGGCAATAGGTTTACCACTTTGTAATAACACGGAACCTAGACCACTCTGGGAACTGTCACATTGGATAACAAGATCTAACTTTGGATCATAGTACTGTAATACAGGAGTACTTGTAATTAGTTTTTTTTAACTTATTAAATGCTTTCTCTTCCTTAATAGTCCACTCCCATCCAACATCTTTTTTGTTGGCTGTCTTGTAGGCTCTAAAATAGATAAATTTGGTAGAAATCTACTCAAATAATTGACTATGCCTGATAAGACCTTTACTTGTGATTTCATGACCTACAAACAATACTTCACTTTTCCTAAGCACTCCTTTAGACTCTTTCAATTTTATTCCTTTAACCGGGCACCTTTCCAAGAATTGACCTAGCTTAACATCATGATCTTTCACTGCTTCCTCACGTGTCGCCAACGCCATACAGTAAAACGTCATTGGCTATTCATACAACTCCATCAAGATCCTCAAGATGCAACTGTAGTTGCTTCTGAAAAATCTCACTGCTTACATTTAATCCAAATGGTAATCTAAGTCATTTATACTTACCAAACGGAGTTTGAAATGTAGTTAACAAACTAGATTCTTCACAAAGTACACAATGCCACTACCTAAAACAAAAGATGAAAATACCTTAGCCTTAGACAGTTCTGGCAAAGTATCATCAATTATATGAATAGGATGATGTTCCATTTTAAGTACCTTGTTTAGAGCTTGCCGGTCTGTACAAACTGTAAACTTGCCCGACTTTTTCTCAGCAACCACTAAGCAACTTACTCTGTTGGTTCATCCACCTTTTCAATCATTTTATGGTGTACTGTCTTGAGTTTTTTCTCTACTCTTAAGGTTAATGGGTACCCTACAACTGGGGATTACAACTTGGTGGTTCTGCTGGATCTACAGTCAAGTGAACTGTATTATTGAAAGTCCCTATTTAATCATTAAAAACATCATATTTACTAAATATGTCAGTAGTGATAGATATCTTTTCATAATTCGCTGTTATGAGTCCCATCTACTCTGAAGTAGGCTTGTTTAATAATGGTGTGGTTTTTCCTTCCAGGAATAGGAATTCAACAGAATTTTTCTTCCTGTTCTTATAGTTCCTCATCACTAACCTACACTAGCCTAACAATTTCACAGTAGACAACATCCTTACTTCTAAAGTATTATCCCCAAAGCGTCAATGGAACATCAGGTATCAAATGCTGAGGAATACATTTACACTACCTCCACAGTCTATTAGGAATTTTATTACCGGACCGTTTATTTCAAAGACTGACTTAATCAATTTATCACTTTTTGTGGACAATTTTAGTAAATATTCTGTTTCTGAATGACTAGATTCACTGTGATCAGCAATGACTGCCCTTACTATTGCATCTTGCAGCAAAGTGATTGAGCTTACAACATCTGGTGCATGTTTTTCCATTTGATGGACATTTATTTCTTTTCCATTCATGTTTTTCACTGTAATATTTACATGAACACCAGTTTTTCACAGTTAATGAGAACTTGTTAGAATTTTCTGTTACTTCTTGCTTAAAGTTAGGTGTATGGTACACATCAGACTTGTATTTAGGTGTAGGTCTATCATACTTCTCTTTTCTTGACTTCTGCTTCAATTTAGCAACATCTTCACCAGGCCTAGGCTCTACAGAATTGGAATTTTCTCCTTTGTAGATGTCCATCTGCCGTTTACTAGCATGGTATGCAATGCAAACATCAAGAGTTTTCTGCAAGGTTAGGTCTTCAACTTCAAATATTTTCAAGCGTAATTTATCATCAGTACATCCAAATACTATTTGATATCGCAACTGGGCGTCGTTTTGGTTTCCGTAGTTGCAGCCCCTTGACCAAAATTTTAAGCCTAGTCACATCATTTTCAAGTGATTTATCTGACTTTTGCACACACTTTCTGAACTTGTATCTGCAGAGAAGTCAGTTTTTTTCTTGGGGCAATGTAGTCGTCAAACTTCTGAACACTTTGTAGGACTTTAGCTGGGTTAGGGTGCTGTTGGAAACTCAGATGCATTGTCAATTTGTAGTAATTCATGGCCGCCAACATTCAATAACACAGCTACTTCATATTTTCGGACTGACTATCTTTCTCTGAAGCCGGTAGGCAAATTTCAAACCATTGCTTGAATGACTTCCATTCACACTCAGTATCACCACCCGTTGCCAGGATGAACTTTCCATGAGCTACTGCACAGTCCCCTGTCGACGCCATGTTGTCGATTCACTTTTTTATATAGGTTGATACTTCACTTTACAAAGGCCTATAATAATTTCTATTTGCTTTGGATATTCTGGAGAATGTGTAGAACCTCCTTTGCTGCCACCATGTTGCTTTTCTGTTCTGATGTGCTGGATATTTTGTGCTTGAGAACACAGGGTCTCTTATGGCTTACATTTAATATCCAAGAGACAAAGGACGATAAGTAACATGAATTCCTGTAGCAGTTGGCTGCACTTCAGTAGCCTCTTTGTGATGCTATTGATTCCAAGTTATACTTGTCTGCCTTCACCATGTTCCTGATTCTTCCAACCTGCTTTCTATCTTATCTGCAAGTGAAAGTGAGAAGTTCCATATTAGGTCAATTTTTGTCGGGTCCGTAACGCTGAATTGAATATCGTCAACTCCTAATTGAGCTTATCTACTCCGAAGTCCTCATATGCCTCCTCTTCTTTGTCCTGTAATTTTTGCGGTTGCCTTCTGATGTGTCATATTGCTTGCATTTCAAGCAGTTTCTGAGAGAGTAATTAATGCTTCCATTATGGTTATATGCTATTGGTCGTTAGGCTAGAAATAGGAGGGTCTCCAGTTCTGGAATTTGTTGTATTATCCTCCCTCAAGCAATGGTTTTTCTGAGAGAGGACAATTGTTTGATCTTGAGTTAATTATTGACCTGCATTGTTTTATATCTGCGCCACTTATTCCATGTCAATTCACTTAAGTCAGGGTACTTCTTTGCCATCTGTTCAACTCAAACATAGTTTGAATTAGCTCCAATAAAGTTAGGTTTCTCCCTGGCCTCACATAGGTTTAAAACTTCCCCTTTATGTCCCCGCAGTTGTGAACGGTACAGTATGTTTGATTTTTGGCAACTCCATAATTCTTTTGCTACCAAGCACAGCACACACACACTGTGTCTTGCGTTATTGAAATGCACTTTTCTGTCCTCTTCAAAGTCATTTGGGAAGTACTGAGTAATACGTTCCTTTGTCCTTTCTTGTCCTGTCAGTTGTGGTTGTTAAAAACTGCTCTAATGGATAGGGAGATTGTTGACACTCATGCTAATGATGAGATTTTATTCTCCCCACATTTGTATAATATTATTCCTATTTCATTTTGTCTTGTGTGGCTGCTGTTCCCACATGTTTGAGCCGTAATTTTTTGGCCCAAGACAAGAATGTTGGCATGAATATCGTTACTTTTATAGGGATTACAACTGCGTCTGAGGCTTCATAATCAACATCACCAATTTTTCAAGTCAAGTCATTTCTGTGGTTGCACACTCATATGTATTTTTACTTTTTCATTTCAACTGTTATGATTCTGATAGCACTCCCTTTTTTTGGGTATGCTGTTGGTGGTAATTTGGGGTACGGTATCACTGATGAAAGGAAGGAAGGTCCTTGGTGGAAAGAAGCAAGTGTTCTGCAATTCTAGAACTCACTGCAGAAACCACCTCAAGTGATGATTCCACCTGTTTGATGTTAGAACAGTCTTAATGACTGTGGTAGATTCACGGTTGCTTACACAAAACGAACACCTCAGGCTGAATTTTTCCATTGTTGTAACAGTGTGTAGATCATTGCTTACACAGGCAGTTTTCCCCTCATACTTGCATATATTGTCAGGATTGTACTCTGCCATCCATGGAACCCCAGCATAATTTGGATTAACTCCACAAATAGGGGGTTTCTTCCATACCTCTTGTAGGTTTAAAACTATCCTTTCATGTCCCTTGGTTGTGAACTCGACAAGCCTAACCTAACCTAGTCCTCCATCAAAACACAGTTTATCCCTTTGAAAGTTATTTGGAATTACTTTATAATACATTTCCATTTTCTTTCTTGAGCTGTACACTGCATGGATTACCTATGGTTCTTAGTAGCACTCTTTCAGCCCAAGCTGCAATCCCTTTGATTCATTTTACTGTACCTCCATTCATATTTTTTTCTCTTATACATTCCACTGTCTCATAACATGTTTCTCATAGTGTGATTGTGAGGTTTTCTTCCTGTTAACGCCTCTATAATCCTTCTAATCTCAATTTCTCCTTCGACGTTGAATGATCTTGTTGGTACCAGCATGACCTTTGCCTAAATTTTACGTTCCATTCTTGTGCTGCCCTCTGGTAGTCCAGATACAACGTTAGTGCTACTGGTAATACTGTCATCTGAATAACTGTCATACATCTGCTGCTTCCCTAAGTAATTATTGTTAAATCTTCATGAGTTCAGGGCATTTTCCATTAGGGGCTCCTTCCTTCACGTCCACTTGCCTTGGAAGTCAAACTTTTCGTGTAAATATATATTTCCCAGCTGCATTTATGCATTCGTGAGATGGCAACTTTACAACACAGTAAATTTTCCCTTTCATATATGGTGTAGCCTAGCTTTTACGCAAATTAAGAGTATACAGTATATTCCTGTTTGTATATGGTGGAGCATAGTTTTTTCCTGAATAGTGGTTTTACAAATACAGGCACTTGTGGGCTTTCTTAAGGCAAGCTTCAGTCATCCATATTGTAAACTTAAGCCTAGCCTGTAGTTTTCTCTCAAATTATGATGACGTAAATGCCTATAATAAAGCTTAGCTTTTATAGAATACTGTGCATTTTTACTTGATTTCTCAGTGCTCAGATATTCATGGGTAAAACTCTAAGTGCATTAGCCTCCCAAATGAGTTTTCTCACTTGTTCACCTTGACATTTGAACACAGAACACTTGAGTTGATGCATGTGCTCACACAAAGCATACATAAAGAATGAGATGAAATTTTCAAAAATTTCTTGTCTTCGTAACATCATAGAACTGAGCGTAACTCGAATTGAGAAAGTTCTAGAAGATGGACTCCCAGGGATACATTGTCTTCATTTTTGCTTTCCATGGACACTGGTACCCTTCCACTGAATACACGTATATAAAGTACTGTCATTCATTTTAGATATTTCATATTGATGTTACAAAACCTTTTCGTAACTTGATGTGTACAAGTTGGATCATTGGCTTCTGTCCTCTTGACATCCAAAGATTTTGATTATTTCAAATAATCCTGTTTGTGAATTTCATTAAGTGTTGAAGTGTAGTGTTTAGATTTTTGTATATGTGATTGAATAAGATATTATCCAGTGTTAGCCCATGGCTACTCAAGTACAATATTTGTAACAGTGATTTTGATCACAGTATAGGAAAATTCAGGTGAACTTGGTGTTTAGGTTTCATCTCTCTCTCTCTCTCTCTCTCTCTCTCTCTCTCTCTCTCTCTCTCTCTCTCTCTCTCTCTCTCTGTTTTCACTAGTAATTGTGTGATTTTCTCTGCAGCAGTTTTAGGCATTACCACACCTGCGCACTATAAAGAAAACCTTTTTTTGAATATGTTTTAGAACTGTGTTCTGCTTTCCCAGCCACACATACACACACAGCTTTGTTACTCAAAATCTACTTAAGTGTAAAAAACTCTAAGAATATTTTGCACTAGACTCCAAAATGCATTAATGTTAGCCTGAATAGGTTAGTTAATGCTTCTGAATATGGTAGTAATTATATGTCTGCCTAGGGTACAGTCTAATAAGCTTACTTTTAGACATTTTAAATTAGAGTATTTTTCTGATTTTCCTGTGGTATAAAAACCACACTCTTGTAACTTTGTGAGAGAGTTTGGACCAGAATAAACTGTAGGAATTAGATTTTAAACAAAAACTGACTGTAGTTTATTACCAGCTTAGTTATTCATACACACAAAGGATACACAAATCACTCAAATTATAAAATGTTTCCAGCCAGAGTTCCTTGTAGTTGCTTCTCTCGGGCCTTTCCAACACCAACTGTGCTCTTTAAAAGAACAGTGAACTGTCCACGGTTATACAAAAATTATGCTGTATTATTGGTCTTTTTTTTTTTTTTATATAGGTCTTTGCAAAAGTTTCTCTCTCTCTCTCTCTCTCTCTCTCTCTAATTACACAAAAACCATACCTTAATCTTATTCTTTCCTACGAAAATCTCTCTCTCTCTCTCTCTCTCTCTCTCTCTCTCTCTCTCTCTCTCTCTCTCTCTCTCTCTCTCTCTCTCTCTGTCTCTCTCTCTCTGTCTCTCTCTCTCTGTCTCTCTCTCTCTGTGTGTGTAAAATTTTCAGTGTAATGACACTTTAGTAATTGTCCTTATTGAAATGTTGTAGTAATATTTGTCTTTATTTACAGATTGATCCTGATGTTGCAACCCAGAGAGAGAGAGAGAGAGCAAAATGGAACCCAGGTGATATCAAGAGAACGAGGAGAGGCAAGAGGATCGCCAGTAACCTTCAAAACCTAAATAAGATGCCGGTAATCCAGGGCAGTAAAAAAAAAAAACTTTTCTGGACGCCTCAACTTATACACTCAAAAAAAAAAAAAAAAAAAAATTCTAAAATTTGATTTATTTTTTTTGTGGTGGGGGTGGAGCTGTGGCCCTGGACCTGGACCTGGACGGGCAGGATCTGGCACTGGACCTGGCTGGGGGGAATGTGGTTTGGGGTCTGGAATGAGCCCTCTAAATTTGACAATGTAATGCTACTCTTATGTAAGGTTCTTTTTTGAATGTAATGGTACTCTTATTGTAATGGTTCTTTTTTAAATAAACTGTCAAGTATTCATAATTATTTAATTATCCTGATGAACTGAATGGTGAAATTCCTGAAATTATCAGCTGAATGGTAATTCAATGAGGTATTGAATGACAAGCAAACTGCATTAGTGTGTTTCATTTAACCAAGGGTCCCACAGACATCACAGATCATATACAGAGAATACTGGCTGCCCAAGACAGCACCAGCAGAGAGACATGTTACTCCTGTGACAGCTCACTAGAGACTGATGGGGGCTCCTTGAGTTCACCTTCTACATATACCCTGGATGGACAGTTGTCATGAGTTGCCTGTTAGGATATCTCCAATGAATTTTGGAGATAGTGCAAATTTTGAGGTGGAAGTGGGCCAAGAAGGCAGGTGGTGCAGTGGGTAGGAGAGGTTGGAAGGT
Source organism: Macrobrachium rosenbergii (assembly GCA_039081455.1). Classification (NCBI taxonomy): domain Eukaryota; kingdom Metazoa; phylum Arthropoda; class Malacostraca; order Decapoda; family Palaemonidae; genus Macrobrachium; species Macrobrachium rosenbergii. The sequence goes on from JANJGK010000776.1 coordinate 248,200, forward strand.
CCTTATGACCTCCTCCACAACTGGCCAGGGATGAGATCCCCAGCCTCACTCAATACCTCCTGGAAAGAGAGAGAGACATTAATACTTTCTGTTGAGTAAAGTAAGCAATGCTACTAGACATCATACAACACACTATATATAGTGCTGAGTAATTGTCCTTCTATATACACTAGCTACTGGCTATTACTGCTTGCTAATGCTACACTAGAAGAGAATGCTGGATGAACTAAAGGCAACTGGTAATTCTGCTTAGTAATGCTACACTTGTAGATAAGTTGCTAGGTAAGGCAAGTTACTGTTTGCTGGTCAGTCATGCTATGCTAATGGACTGTACAAGAAGGTGAAGACAAATGAAGCTATTTCATATGCAGCTTATTGGGAAATTTACTGGACAAACAAGCTGAGAAATTTAAAGGAGAGAGAATTATTCATGTAAAATAAAAAGCTGTTTACTGAAAGGTATACAGAGAAAAGCTGATAGTTTTTGAAAGGTAGGAAAGTTGGGAAAGAAGCAGCAAAATTTGATGGAGATATGCATGACGAATAGTGAACTATTAGTGAATTTCCTGTTGCATGACGAATAGTGAACTAATAGTGAATTTCCTGTTGCATGACGAATAGTGAACTAATAGTGAATTTCCTGTTGCATGACAAATAGTGAACTAACAGTGAATCTCCCATTGCATGACTAATTCTGAACTAATGATGAATCTCCTGTTGCATGATGAATAGTGAACTAATAGTGAATCTCCTTTTCTGAATTCCCCTTAACCTAATCACCTTAATCTTCTTTGGAAGCTTCTGGAATTTCAAGTTAATGGCCTCTTCTGATTTGCTAGGATAATAATAATAATAATAATAATAATAATAATAATAATAATATAATTTGCCGAGAGAAAACCAACAATGAATACGACGCAGGAGGCATCGCTCCTACCCACGAATTTAAGAAGAATAATGCAGAACACCCACCAAATCCAACGAATACCTGAAAACGACAACCTTGAAAATGGAGATGCCCCTGATGAGCGAGGCGCCCTTCGAGACAATCCCCCGACTACGACAGAAAGAGTAGATAATGACATCATTCATCCGCAGCCCAATAGCAGCCAAACTACCGATGATGTCAGCCGGCATGACATCACGCAACGGCAGGCCAATGGGAACGCTGGAATGAATGACATTCCCAGGTTGCGAAGATCTGTCAGGATCGAGCTTCGCCGCAGAAATTTGGCTTGAAGTTCGCTGACTGCAACCAATCAGAATTCGCCATCCATGACCCCCCGCTGAAGCCCGTGTATAAATTCAGAAGGACCTATGCAATCTGCCAGTCCTCTACTAGCTCCCGCTGGAGAATGACAGAAGAGTCTGTCGAAACGCGTCGCGGCAACAATTGTATAGAACCAACTGTATAGAATATATAAAGAAGCAGAATCCAGATTTTGACTTTTCCCCCATGAAATGACAGATATAGGCGAGCTGTTAGCACGCACCTCCACTGAAGAGAAGTCCGCAATAAGGAAAATAGAAAAAGTCTTCTACAAAATAAATGCAGCTGAAGCAGCAATAATATTCAATAGAACCAATAATAATAATAAATAATAATAATAATAATAATAATAATAATAATAATAATAATAATAAAATAATAATAAAATAATAATAATAATAAAATAATAATAATAATAAAATAATAATAATAATAAAATAATAATAAAATAATAATAATAAAATAATAATAATAAAATAATAATAATAAAATAATAATAATAAAATAATAATAATAATAATAATTAATAATAACAACCTACCTGAAACTTAAGATATTGAAGGCTTAGAGCAGATTCCTTCTTCCAGTTTGATCTGTGAAATAAAAAAGAAGAATTAATATCAGTCTTGGCCTCAACTACATATGATAAAATCACTTTATTAGCTTTATTTAACTTTACTTTTAACTTTATGTCAAATCTCGAGGGTGTTCAAGGAGGGGCTTTAATGTTGAATTGAAATAAAAAGCTTCTGAATGATTTGATAACTTTAGATCAAATTTACTTTATTTTTCATCTTGTCAGAGTTGGAATATGAAGAGGATGTTGTTTTATTTAGCAAAGCATCACAGACATAAATAAATAAATAAATAAATAAATAAATAAATAAATAAATAAATAAATAAATAAATAAATAAATAAGTAAATAAATAAATAAATAAATAGATAAATAAACAAATAATGTTAATTTGTCTCTTTTGAGTGAAAGGTTAACTTACTTGTTAATTCAAAAAATAAATACTGGTACCACTTACCTCTCTAATGATTAAGGGCTCTAATTGGGTAGAGCCAGACCTCCTCTCTCCTCCGCTCTATACATCAATCTGTGAAAGAGAAAATGAAAAAGTTAGAGCTGGAATGAATGAATATTTCAATGAATATTTCACTATACATGACTCTATCTGACATTCCCTGAGTCTTAAGCTCACAATGATAAATTTAAAATAAAAGTAATGTCTTTGAAACGACAGTTCTCTAATTCCCCAAAACATTTCAAGTAACGGTGGAAAAGTTTCGCTTTCATTTTGAAGTTCTTTGGCTCCTTAAAAAGGAACCTTTAAAAAGGAACCTTTAAAGAGGAACCTTTAAAAAGAAACCTTTAAAAGGAAACCTAAAAAATGAACCCTTAAATTAGAGTTGCAATGTAAATCCTCACTAGATCTTGGAGGAACAGTGGTGATGACACTATCAGACATCCTCACTATCAATGTAATTTCTGGTATTGTGCATCAGATCTTGCAGTACAGAGACTGATACTATCAGATGACTTCACTATCAATTTAAGTTCTGGTATTGTGAACTAGATCTTGCACTACAGTGACTGACACCATCACACAACCTCACCATCAGTGTAAAGTTTGGTATTGTGTGCTAGATCTTTGGGGTACAGTGACTATGACACTATCAGATCACTTCACTATCAGTGTAAATTTTGGTATTGTGTGCTAGATCTTGGGGTACAGTGACTATGACACTATCAGGCAAACTCACTATCAATGTAATTTCTGGTTAATACCAGATCTTAGTTGAACAATATCAGATGACCTCACTATCAATGTAATTTCTGGTATTGTGCACTAGATCTTGGGGGGTACAGTGACCACGACACTATCAGAACCTCACTATCAATGCCCTAAATAGACCTAAAAATCAAATAATAAATGAAATATTCGCAAAAATATAAAAGATTTGGGATCTAAAGATTAACCCTAGGCCTTAGCATTCATCCTTCCAAGGGGGCATTTTAGGGCATTTTGGCATCGCTGAAACCGAGATATATAGAGATATATAGACTTATATAATTGATATATATTTTCAACCTCATTAGGGCTAATTAGTCTCACAAATCGATCTAAATCGGTAAAATAGTCCGAAATTAAGCGAACATCGTCGAATCACCGAACCGAACATTGGCTCGAACTAGGTTCGAAGTTCGTCGAATCAGCAACGAAAAATGGCAATATTTAATTCATTTTACGTTAATTTATGTTATTAATTGTAATTAAGTTAATTAGTTGTATAAAACAAAAAATCCTACCTACATACAACCCTTTGAATGAAGGATACTCTCTCTATATGAAGGATACAAAGGTATCCACACAATTCGGAAATGACAATAAGAATCCTAACAATATATCAGAGAGAGAAAAAGAATCCTTTGCAATTCGATGCATTGAACAGAATCGCAACAACAATCAGTCTGTTCTGCTTGAAAAAAAGTCTGATTTATTTAAGACTGACACCAGAAGACTTGACACCAAATGGCAAACATTTTCCCATAACTCCTCAGGGGAAGTTTTTGCAAATGGAACCAGACAATGAATCGAGGATTAATTTCACACTGGGTCCGCTAACCATTTTTTTTTGGGGGGGGCCACTTTGTGGGGTCAATGACTACCATCTCCCTGGGCCTATTCGACTCCCCCCCCCCCCAAACATTGATTCTGGGCACTTGGTGCTTAATGATTGCTGGAAAATCGGACGAACCACAAGGAATGTGATGTTGGAAAACTGCCTATTTATATCGATCACCTTTCTATTAAGACCATTTTGCATTTGGATCAAATTCATACATGTGTATTCATATATATGTATTTATCTTGTATAATACTGTGAAGGTTTTAACAGGAAAATCTATCATTTCAATAGACCTTTTAAAGAAGGCACCATCACAGTCAGTCAATAAATTCCTGTGGCACCCTCAGGTGCCACAAATGTCTGCCCTGTGCCAGTTCCCTCAGGTCAATCAGACATCCCCCTTCTGGTCGCCGATCCCAGAAATTTTCCCAAAGTTGTGGCCACACCCAACACTCTACCCCTTCACACACACACACACAGAGACACACCAATACTCGAGACCCCCTCAGGAACTTACCGTGCCCAATGGGTTTGATTCTCCTGCTGGTGGTGCCCTCTGGAGACTTCGTCTGGTCTGGGGACGTACCCACAGACAGGTTCTGGAATGCAAGAGGGGCAACATTAGTTGCAGTGCAAGAAATGTGCTGAAATGCAATTGACACATTTTACAGGACAAAACACACATTAGCTTCACATGATACTTCCACACCTAAAATACACATACACACATTCCCAATATACAAGATAAAATACAGAAATATACACTAACTTGACTAGAACAGCTTTTACAGAATAGAACACCAGAGTATTTACAGTGTATATTAAATTGATAGCTAATATACAGAATACATTTCCTTCAAAAACTTTGGATTTCTTCAAGATTTTACGTAATGACCCCATTTTGTTTCCTGTAACTTCAAACTAAAGTTAATAAGTTAATCCTTTTCAAAAAGGATTCATTGCAATCCCAGTGTCCCTGATACAATAAATTTTCATATAAAGCCAAAATATAATAATAAAAAGTATATAATAAAGGAGAAGAAATAAATATACTCAAAGAAAGGCAAAGGTGAAATGAGTGACTGCCAATTTGTGTAACTGCTCTCTCTCTCTCTCTCTCTCTCTCTCTCTCTCTCTCTCTCTCTCTCTCTCTCTCTCTCTCTCTCTCTCTCTCTCTCTCTCTCTCTCTCTCTCACTACTACTACTACTACTATAGTCAGGAAACAGTGCAAGGATGAATATAAACAGATTTAAGGACCTAGGGAATATGAAACTGGGCTAAACCTGGACCCCTGTTCTCATGAGAAGAGAGAGAGAGAGAGAGAGTGAGTTGATGTCAGTATATAAAACCACAAAAAATTAATAAATAAATACAAATCTTGCAGATAATTTACCAAAACAGTCTGGACACCATTTTAATGACGACATGAGGAAGGCAGATGCAGAATATCATTATTATTATTATTATTATTATTATTATTATTATTATTATTATTATTATTATTATTATTATTATTGCTTACAGTATGCCCTAAAAATGTACACAGTATGCTGTACTGGCACTGAACTAATAGTGAATCTCCTGTTGCATGAATAATAGTGAACTAATAGTGAATCTCATATTCTAAGACCAATAGTGAACTAATAGTGAGTATCTTGTTGCATGATGAATAGTGAACTAAGAGTGAATCTCCTGTTGCATGACAAATAGTGAACTAATAGTGAATATCTTCTTGCATGACTACTAGTGAACTAATAGTGAATCTCAAATTACATGACTAATAGTGGACAAATAGTGAATTTCCTGTTGCATGACTAATAGTAAACTAACAGTGAATTTCCTGTTGCATGAATGATAGTGAACTAATAGTGAATCTCCTGTTGTATGACTAATAGTGAATCTCCTGTTGCATGACTAATAGTGAATCTCCTGTTGCATGACTAATACTGAACTAATAGTGAATCTCCCTTTTCGTAACTAATAGTGAACTAATAGTGAATTTCCTGTTGCATGATGAATACTGAATAAATAGTGAATTTCCTGTTGCATGACTAATAGTGAATTAATAGTGAATCTCCTGTTGCTTGACTAATAGTGAACTAATAGTGAATTTCCTATTGCATGACTAATAATGAACTAACAGTGAATCTCCTGTTTCAAACTAATAGTGAATCTCCTGCTGCATGAGTAATAGTGAACTAATTGTGAATTTCATGTTGCATGACCAATAGTGAACTAATAGTGAATCTCCTGTTCCATGACTAATAGTGAACTAATAGTGAATTTTCAGTTGCATAACAAATAGTAAGTAATAGTGAATCTCCTGTTGCATGACTAATAGTGAACTAATAGTGAATCTCCTGTTTTATATCTGATAGTGAATCGCCTGTTGCATGACTAATAGTGACCTAATAGTGAATTTTTTGTTGCATAATTAATAGTGAGCTAATAGTGAACCTCCTGTTACATGACAAATAGTGAACTAATATTAAATCTCATGTTGCATGACTAATACTAGATTAATAGTGAATTTCCAGATGCCGGACTAATAGTGAACTAACAGTGAATCTCTTGTTGCATTACCAATGGTGAACTAATAGTAAATTTCCTGTTGCATGAATAATAGTGAATCTCTTGTTACATGACTAATAGTGAACTAATAGTGAATTTCCTGTTGTATGACAGTGAACTAATAGTGAATCTCCTGTTACATGACTAATAGTGAACTAATAGTGAATCTTTTTTCATAATTAATAGTGAATCCCCTGTTGCATGACTAACAGTGAACTAATAGTGAATTTCATATTCCATGACAAATAGTGAACTGATAGTGACTCTCCTGTTGCATGGCTAATAGTGAACTAATAGTGAATCTCCTGTTGCATGATTAATAGTGAACTAACAATGAATTTCTTATTGCATGACTAATAGTGAATCTCTTGTTGCATGACTAATAGTGAACCAATAGTGAATATCCTGTTGCATGAATAATAGTGAACTAATAGTGAATATCCTGTTGCATGAATAATAGTGAACTAATGGTGAATCTCTTGCACAACTAATAGTGAATTTCCTTTTGCATGACTAATAGTGAACTAATAGTGAATCTCCTATTGCATGACTAATAGTGAACTTATAATGAATCTCCTGTTGCATGACTGTTAATAGTGAATATCCTGTTGCATGAATAATAATGAACTAATAGTGAATCTCCTGTTGCACAACTAAGTGAACTAATAGTGAATTTCCTGTTGCATGACTAATAGTGAACTAATAGTGAATCTCCTCTGGCATGACTAATGCTGAACTAATAGTTAATTTTCCTGTTGCATAACTAATACTGAACTAATAGTGAATCTCCTGTCAGATGATGAATAGTGACCTAATAGTGAATTTTCCTGTCGCATGACTAATACTGAAGTAATAGTGAATCTCCTGTTGCATGACGAATAGTGAACTAATAATGAATCTCCTATTGCATTACTAATAGTGGTCTAATAGTGAATATCCTGTTGCATGACATAGTGGTCTACTAGTGAATCTCCTGTTGTGTGACTAATGCTGAACTGATAGTGACTCATATTCCATGACTAATAGTGAACTAGTAGTGAATCTCCTGTTATATAACTAATACTGAATTCATAGAAAAATAGATCAATTACAAACAAATATAAAGAAAACGTATTTAAGTAAAACATTAAAATACTAAAATGATAAAAGAACCCAAAATTGTAGAGAGAGAGAGAGAGAGAGAGAGAGAGAGAGAGAGAGAGAGAGAGAGAGAGAGAGAGAATAACAATACACCTTTCTCTGTCTATTGCAAAGTTGATTGAATGCAAAGGGTCAAGCAAGAAAGCAATAATGCTTCCACAAGCACAGACAACTCGAGATGAAATGTGACATTAGTAAGGAACCATTTTGACATGGGCAGCTGAATTGCAATATGCTACCATTGCACTGTCGAGCAAATTCATTGTAACGGCGGATTGCAAACTGCTCATGAAAATATTTGGTAAGAGAACACTGCAAGTCGTCTCAGACCCTTGCTATTTAGCTTCAAATTATCTTTCACTGTCAACTTTTGAATGGTACTTCCATAGTTCTGTCACCTTACTCCTGACAAGTGTTTCACTGGCACGGCTGATTCAAGTGATTCCCAACTGTGTGTAGCCCCATCAAAAATCAGCCCATAATATCATTAGTCCTCTTCCTTACATCATTTAAACTTCAGTCAGACACAGGAAAACAGGTACATGACCTATTCAACCTGGCTGACCAATGCTTATCAGGGCCCACAAATCAGCTTCATATTTATATTTCTATAGATATTGATGAGATGTCTGTCTTCTGGCCCAAGATTCCTAGAGCAGTGTAATCATTGTAACCTAATACCGATTTCCAGCACAAGGACTCAACCCAACACACTTATTCTCTCAAGAATACAAGATTCCAGTATGTATATCCTGACTACTGAGTTTCCATTACAAACATTTTAATAAACTGTAGGTAACTGATAAAACAGATCTTAAGATTCCTCTACAGTCAAGACCCTCTCACATTGCAAAAGGGGTCACTGCTGACTTATATGAAGCCATTTTCACATTTGGAATCCCATGCAAGCTCACCTCGATGCTCAGAATGAACTGGAAATGATGAAGATGAAGAAGTCTCCGCAGACATCAAACAGACCTCATTCTTGTCACCATGATGAAGCATTCTGCAAAAATGATAAAGGAATCAGAAGGATTGGTTAACATGCAGGATGAGGAACAAAGGGAGAACATTTCTATGAAGGAAATCTACTAGAAAGGTGAATATTGCAATTAATATCACACCTGGAAACTTTCCAGTTGTAGGAACCACGACTACGTTACAGTCCCCAGTTAAGGAACCTCTGCATACCAGTATTTATCTATTATGTAAAGACCACCCTTGCCTCTAACCAAATTGCCTTTCCTAACAACAGAAAACAATTCTAAACACCTACAAAACCTGTTAAAACTTCTACAAATCAAGTACTTTCAATGCCTGTGAATATAAAAAACCTGGTGTCTACCTAAGGGCTTAATGTCTAAGGCTGTCTACAAGTCTCTTCAGTATACAGTTTGGGTTAAATCACTTTTTTCAATTTAGAGACCCAAGTAGGCTTTTATGCAGCTGACAAACTTTCCAGTGTTCATTTGCATAATGGTTATTGTTAGTGTATTATAAGCAAATTGCACTGTTACTATACATCAGTGAGGGTGTGTACTGAGTAATTCTTAAAAAGTGTATTTGTTAAACGATTTAAAGTGACTTTATCTCATAAGTGTTTTTTTTTATTTTTTTTTTTACACTGTTTAGTTGTTAAATTTGCATCTTTGCTAAGTGATTGTGCTCACATTTCTGGTTTTAAAAGCCTTCAAAAGACAATATATATATATATATATATATATATATATATATATATATATATATATATATATATATATATATATATATATATATATATATATATATATATATATATATATATATATATATATATATATATATATATATATATATATATATATATATATATATATATATATATATATATATATATATATTGTAAGTCTATGTATACACATACATCTTCAATGCTAAATTATTAAAGCAACAAAAATTATTCATGTACTGCTTATTCCCAATATATGGGGTATATGCCAATTCTGTTATCAATATAATCTTTATAATCCTTTTATAAAAAAGGAATTGTGTCCTAAACAGGATTAAACTAGGGTGAATTCCTATGGGACATCCTTTAAGGATGGTCAAGAGAAGAATCTATCCTCTTAGTTAGTATAAGATTACCTTTCTCTTCTCAAAGATGGGTTTAAAATTACTCTAATTATTCCCACATTCCTAAAACATACAGGCTTATAGATAAAATATATTGCAATATCATAAATCCTTTTGACTACGACTTATCCTTCATGAGACGTGAAATAGTTATATACATTTTTCATTCTAATCTCCTTCACTTTGTGCCTGAGCTTCTGTCAGGCCTAAATCTGCATCTTACCCCTTTCCCCATGATTCCCTGGGGCATCCAAGAGGTCATCTTAGTCCTATTACTTGCAAATCAACTGCTTTTGTGGTCATATTTCCCTGATCTCTTCCCATGACATGTACAGACAATCTCAGTCTCTGAAGTCTCGGTCAGTTTCCCAGACTTTGGACTCAAATCTCTGATATTTTCTTATTTGTAATATAATTTTCCCAACATAATCTACTGATTAATCTCTGGTCCTATTTAATTACTATGTACATATAAAACAAAGAATTCCCTGGGCATAGCTTGGCATAGGTGGAAAATGACCACCGTAGCCTCGACTAACCTGGGAAGGGCATGCGTTTAGCCTCAGTCATGGATACGTCCCAGGAATATAATAAATAACCCCTAAGGATTGGCGTAACCTTCTACGCAGAAGTACGGATGAGCGACTACCCTACGTCAGGAAGAAATTACCTACGTCTTTAGAATTACTGCAGACGTATGAATTATATCTAGCTTGGGATGGCCTACTGTAGTCATTAATCATCTGAGAAAGGCTTTATCAGGTTTTAAATGTACATATAGATATAAATGTCTCCTGTCTGAGGGTGACAAGGTTAGGTCAGGGTATTTAAGATCCTGTAGGGTATATTCAATAGCTTTAAACTAATAGCCAAACTTAGGCCTACTAGAATATATTCTTTAATGATTTTAAACTTATAATTGGGACCAAATAGCAACAAATATATTAAATTTGATCAAATACAAAGGTTCCACGACGAAGCAGATAGATAAATAGATAGATAGCCAAAATACTTGGCTACCAATGGCTAGGCCTTGTACCCTAGTAGGAACCTCTGGCTATAAGGATTCCAAAGAATCTAGATAATTACCGATCATTATTCCTACTGCAAATAATCCCTGCCACTACAAAACTCATTTCAGGATGAAAGTATATTAAAATTAAGAACAATTTTATTCAATTTCATCGATTTTGTCGTCGAGACTCGATCTCTGAGGCCTGAAATCACGCCGAGATTCGGCTGACGTCATTCCAAGGTAATAACGTAATTAAGTACTATTTAACCCATTTGGGTCAAATTCTGCCACTAATTAAAGAATTCGAGGGTGAAAACATATGGAAATTAAAGCTTATTTGGTCTAAATATGATGATTTCAATCTGTAGGACGACGTTGTGATCCGTATCATGGGATGCATTCGATGACAAATAAATAAATGATAACGAAGATAAACGTAATAAATTCGTTACAAACGCAACAGTAAAAAAGAGAGAGAATGTAAGAGAGAAAGATAAAGATTAAAAATGGTGTTTTTATTAGCAATCGAAGTCACCGTGAAAGAGAGAGTAAGATTGTAGATAAATTTTTTCATTCATACTCGAATGCGTCGATTTTTCATCAACTATTTTATTTAATTACTGGATTTTTATTTATTTCATGATTTCTGAATCATCTGCGATATATTTCCCAAATTTCTGCTGGTCCAATTCATTTAATTTCGATTTAATTACGAAGAAATGAAGCCATTTCCGTCGTCCCCGATTGCAGACGACGAAGAGAGAGAGAGAGAGAGAGAGAGAGAGAGAGAGAGAGAGAGAGAGAGAGAGAGAGAGAGAGAGAGAGAGAGAGAGAGAGAGAGACGAATAACTATCGTCTTTTGGGCCAAGTTGACCACAGGTCTACCCCAAAGCCATATCAAAAAGTCCTTCAAAAGAAGGCATCGTGCTTACCCCATACAAAAATGGGAATAAAAGCACGTTAAAAGAAGTAGAAGAAGAAGAAGAAGAAGAAGAAGAAGAAGAAGACTTTCACTGAACAAAAATTCCTACCAATTATTTTTTTCAATCGCTCCGTATGACGTCATATTTGAATCTACGTTAATGAATTAGGTGTCATTATAAAGCTAAAGAGTTGATCTTTATCATGATATGTTTAAAAATTCCTAGAAAATAAAATTAAATATCGATATTACGAGTAAAAGTTAGCCGTAACGAAAAAAAATCGTACTACTTTTTTTTAACAATTCATGATAAATCGGAGAAAAATTATATATCACTGCTATTTACACCCTGTTAAAGCCTGATAAATTGCCTTTCTAATGATATAATATTTATCACCATTTTAGCTACGTATGATATGATAAAGCGCTTTCAAAAAACTGTAAAAAATAGTTCAGTGGGGTTGTAAGTTCGCCGAGTGGAACAGCGGTTTAAGTGACTCTTATTAAAAAATCCCAGTAAATCGAAATATTAATATACCATATTTCCCAATATAACGTGAAAAAAGTATGATAAATTACCTTTACACTGATATATAATTCAATAGTATTTGCGCCACATAACACTAACAAAAATCGATATAAAAAAATGTTACAATAACATTTGTACTGCTGGTAAGAGTTGGCCGATCGGAGAAAGATATATTTTTTAAAAATTTGGCAAAATTACAGATAGTAATATATTTACATTATCTTTATACAGTGTAATAGATCGATAGTTAAAATTTTTAATGATATATAAATTTAATATATTTTCTACCGGGAATGAGGTTAAATTGACAATAAAAAAAAATGCAACTTTAGGCTCGAATATCGAGCGAGAATAATAGGTTGGTAGGCTGTCAGCGCAAATTTATTTATTTGGTTTTTACAAAATTTGCTAAAAAAAAAAAAAAAAAAACAACGTACGTATCTCACCCAAATAGCATATAAATGACGTTTTCTTCAGAGAGAGAGAGAGAGAGAGAGAGAGAGAGAGAGAGAGAGAGAGAGAGAGAGAGAGAGAGAGAGAGAGAGAGAGAGAGAGAGAGAATGTTTCCAGGATTCGGGGTAACTAAAGCATAAATTTCTATGGCAATAATTTGCTTTGATCGCTCGGTGTAAAGTTATAATTGAAGCTACGTTAATGAATTAGGTGTCATTTTAAAGCGAAAGAGTTGATCTTTATCATGGTATATTTAAAAACACCTAAAAAGCAAAAATAAGTATCGATATTACGAGTAAAAGTTAGCCGTAACGAATAAAATCGTATTACTTTTTTTAACAATTCATGATAAATCGGAGAAAAGTTATATACAACTTCTGTTTACACCTTTATAAAGCCTGATAAATTTCCTTTCCAATGATATAATATTTACTACTATTTAAGCTACGTATGGTATGATAAAGCGCTTTCAAAAAATTATACACTATAGATCATTGGCGTTGTCAGTTCGCCGAGTGGAATAGCGGTTTATGTGACTTATCAAAATATTCTCAGTAAATCGGAATATTAATATATCATGTCTCCCAATATATCGTTGAATAGTATGATAAAGTACCTTTCCCCTGATATATAATTCAATAGTATTTGCGCCACATAACACTAAAAAACATCGATATAAAAAAATGTTACAATTACATTCGTACTGCTGGTACGAGTTGGCCGATCGGAGAAAGATATATTTTTGAAAAATTTGGCAAAATTACGAATATTAATATACTTCCATTATCTTTATACAGTGTAATAAACAGAAAGTTGAAATTTTTAATGATATATAATTTTAATAGATTTCCTGCCGGGAATAAGGTTAAAAAACAATAACATGCAACTTTAGGCTCGAATATCGAGCGAGAATAATAGGTTGGCAGGCTGTCATCGCAAATTGATTTATTTTGGTTTTTACAAAATATGCCCAAAAAAGTAAGTACGTATCTCATGCAAATAGCATATAAATAACGTTTTCATCTGAGAGAGAGAGAGAGAGAGAGAGAGAGAGAGAGAGAGAGAGAGAGAGAGAGAGAGAGAGAGAGAGAGAGAGAGAGAGAGAGAGAGAATGCTTCCTGGATTTGGGGTAACTAAAGTGCAAATTTCTATGGCAATATTCTTTCATCGCTCGATGTAAAGTTATAATTGAAGCTACGTTGATAAATTAGGTGTCATTTTAAAGCTAAAGAGTTCATCTTTATCATGGTATATTTAAAAACACCTAAAAGGCACAAATAAGTATCGATATTACGAGTAAAAATTAGCCGTAACGAAAAAAAAATAGTATTACTTTTTTTTAACAATTCATGATAAATCGGAGAAAAGTGATATATCACTTTTGTTTACACCTTTCGAAAGCCTGATAAATTTCCTTTCCAATGATATAATATTTACTACTATTTAAGCTACGTGTGGTATGATAAAGCGCTTTCAAAAAATTATACACTATAGATCATTGGCGTCGTCAGTTCGCCGAGTGGAATAGCGGTTTATGTGACTTATTAAAGAATTCTCAGTAAATCGGAACATTAATATATCATGTCTCCCAATATATCGTGGAATAGTATGATAAACTAACTTTACATTGATGTTATAATTCAATAGTATTTGCGACACATAACACTAACAAACATCGACATAAAAAAAATGTTACAATTACATTCGTACTGCTGGTACGAGTTGGCCGATCGGAGAAAGATATATTTTTCAAAAATTTGGCAAAATTATAAATATTAATATATTTACATTATCTTTATACAGTAAAATAGTTCGATAAGTGAAATTTTCATTGATATATAATTTTAATAGATTTTATACCGGAAATTAAGCTAAAAAGGCCACAAAAAAATTTAACTTTAGTCTCGAATATCGAGGGAGAATAATTGGTTGTGGTATGTGACGAACGCGAGAGAGAGAGAGAGAGAGAGAGAGAGAGAGAGAGAGAGAGAGAGAGAGAGAGAGAGAGAGAGAGAGAGAGAGAGAGAGAGTTATAACACTTATAACAACCTCAGTATGGCCTAACCTGACCTATAACCTTAAATTTGGCCAGGATTGTTCCAGTGATTATGAGGATTGTACAGATTAAATAACTATAACAGATCATCACTGACCTATAACCCATATGTCAGGTCATAACCTCTATCTATAGTTATTACAACCTAGATGATGACACTGGCCTATCCTACATAAGGTGTCATTTGACCTAATACACCACATTTAAGTGACCTTATTCATAAGAAAAATGTCAATTTAGGTCAAATAAGGTCAAATCATCACATACCAGACCCTGCTGAGGATTATGGGAGCCCAAAATTGATTTAAACCTTTAATAAAACTCAATTATAGGGCATTCATTGGTCACTAAACATTGTGACCTATATTGAACCCAATTGCAACCAGAATCTAATAAATTCCACAATATCTGGGTATTTATGACCATTCACCAGGACTAAACCAATTTTACTTTCAGTAAAACCCAATTTGGGTCATTAATTGGTCAAACTCCATAAATACCTTTGGGTATATCCAAGTATGACCCAAATAACCCAATGTGGTCCTGTTTGACACAGAATCTATGAAATTCCTTGAATTTTGGGCAGTTTTAACAGTTTGATGGCCCCTAACTTCCTTCACACTTCAATAAAACCCTATTTTGGGTAATAACTTGGTCAATGAATGCCCAAAATGTGACCCAGTACGACATAATGTTACCTAAATTGACACAACGTGACACCAGTTTGACTCAGAATCTATCATTTTCCTCGAATTTTGGGCAGTTTTGACAATTTGATGGCTCCCTAACTTCCTTCACACTTCCATGAAACCCTATTTTGGGTCATAAATTGGTCAATGAATGCACAAAATGTGACCCACCATAACCCAATGTGACCCAATATGACACAATGTGATCTACATTTACACAATATGACACCAATTTGATCAAGAATCTATCATTTTCCTCGAATTTTGGGCAGTTTTGACAATTTAATGGCCCCCCTCACTCACTTCATACTGCAATAAAACCCTGTTTTGGGTCATAAATTGGTCAATGAATGCCCAAAATGTGACCAACATAACCCACTGTGACCAAATATGACATAATGTGACACCAATTTGACCCTGAATCTACCAAATTCCTCAAATTTTGGGCAGTTTTGACAATTTCATGGGCCCCTACTCACTTCACACATCAATAAAATCCTATTGTGGTTTATAAATTGGTCAATGAATGCCCAAAATGTGACCCAGTGTGGTCCAACATGACCCCAACATGACCCAGAATCTAAAACAATTTAAATATAATGAATAAACTTACAATTAATTCCATAAAAAGTCACTATTTTCACTCTAGCTATAAACACTGTCTTGTCCCAGACTGTTGGAAAATCATTGCCCAATTCTCCCTGGACCTGTCAGAAGACAGGATTACAAACTTGTTTCTGACTGGCTGAGGACTTGAGCTTTTCAATAAGGGTATTTAAAAACCATAGTCCATTGGCTGGACTATGTAAAGACGAGTTCTGGTTGGTTGTTGAGACAAGAGGGTCAGTCTTGTCAGTTTTCAGTGGAGAGTTGTTTGTTTGGGTAACAATTGTTACTCTTAAATATTATATATAAAATAAATTACTTGCTTTTTTGTTAATAAATTAGTGTGTTATGGAAGAAAATTTATTAATACATTAATCTGTGAAGAAAAACAACGATTTTAACGAAGACAAAACAACAAAAAACAAGAAAATATTAAAAGATTTTTGGTGAAAATTGGAAAATCTAGGGAACAATTGTTACTAAATATTACATACAAAATAAACTACTCGTTTTCACACTAATAAATTAATTTATTATGGAAGAAAATTTATTAATACATTAATTTATCAATACAACACCACAAAACAAATGACAAAACAAAACAAAAAACGGAAAATATTAAAATTACTTCATCCCAAACAAGTGAACAATATGGCTGCCTGTAGCCAACTAAGACCTTTACTGCAATTATAATATTTAGGTGATTTTCTACATATTTAACAAATCACTTATTATATAGCCCATAAAATACACAGATACACATGTGTATATGCCAGTGTATTGTGTATAGACATAGATATACATATACACATATAAAACATATATAGGCCTAGGTACACTACAAATGTAAACAAAAGCTAATACACCTGTGTATATACATACTCATGTGTATATACATACATCTGTATGTATATACACATGTGTATGTGCCATATATACACCTACACATTAATACATCACATAAAAGCCTACAAACATTAACAAATACTCATAAATCTGTATTTATACGAATTAAACTGTAAATATACATGGATACAGTCACAGAATACATACATGAATACACATACATACAATATACAAATATGTTGCTCTGGGGAGAGAGAGAGAGAGAGAGAGAGAGAGAGAGAGAGAGAGAGAGAGAGAGAGAGAGAGAGAGAGAGAAATCATTGCTTTGGGAGAGAGAGAGTGAAACCATTGCTTAGAGAGAGAGAGAGAGAGAGAGAGAGAGAGAGAGAGAGAGAGAGAGAGAGAGAGAGAGAGAGAAATTACTACTTACTACTTTTAGAGAGAGACTAACTACCCACCAACTCTAAATTTCCACCTCTTACCTGTAGGATTCAGCCTAACTGTAATCCTCTTTCTCTGATTTTGTTGAAGGATTCAACCTCTTAAATCCTCTTTCTCTGATTTTGTTGAAGGATTTAAATCTCATTAACCTCCTTTCCATTCAATTCTATCTTATCCCTTCATGCATATAGCATGCTCATTAATCCTACTTACCTCAGGATTTATCAAGTCCCATATACCTAGATTTACGACGGTAAATCCTGGGTATTCTAAGCAAAGTTTCTGAAGTCACTTCAACCTAATATAGGCCTACATGACCAATCTCAAGACACCTCTTTTGGTTTATATCAAATTCACCTCGACAAGAACCCACCATCATCATATCCATATTGTACCCAGATAATTGCAATAATGTCTAAGAGAATTGCATAATTCTAATGCATATGTTGTCTGTTTCAGTCGACCGTGATCATTGCTTGATGCTAATTAAAATACAGACTACGTAAATGAACCACGTTTCTATTTACGATCACGGTCCGTGACTACACAGCTCGCACAGCTGCCGCAAAGGTCGGAAAGGTCAAGCGATGTCGCCAGCTAGCTCCAACGAAGACTGGACCTACTTTCAGTCACGGTGGCTGGAATATGTTGATTGGTTGATTATGCAATTGAGGTCTCGCAGACAAAGTGCCACCACCAAACTGATGGACGTGACAAGGTGGTCTCCGTGAACCTGATCTATTAAGTGTGACGATGAAAATGCACACTGCTATCAACCACGGAATCAAGATTCTTGGAGCTACCATGCTTGGCCTGTCTGGAAAAAGCTTTTCTCGGGTCACTGAGCAAGTGTTGCTCTTGGAATCATCGCAGAAAGCTTTCCCACAGTTGGGTTGATTAACTGCAACCGTGATGACTGACAAGGCTTTGTTCCCAAGAAAGTGCCAACCTTGTAGAAAAGATTCCGGCAAAATCTTGTGGTCCAGTTTTCTTGGCTGACATTCGCTTAACGATTTTCGCCCTCTCCTCACTGTTGCAGTTATTATTGGGGAATGTGATCGACCACAGCTCCTTGACCCCACCCTCGTCAGTTTCAAAACCTGAGGTCGTACCACCCAAACTCATTATTCAACCACCAGACTTGACCTACCAGGCAAGGACCATCAACAAACCATGTGAGGTGCAGACCGAAACTCCACCTTCGTTCTTTTAGACGGTCTCGTCCAGGGACACTACAAAACCCATTGGCATTCTGATAATACGATGCGATCTAAAACCTGGACTGTTTCAGCTGACCGAGGTCATTGCTTGATGACAAAATCAGGGATAGATTAAAAAAAAGTCACAGTTTAACAAAGTTTTAATTCTTATACTCACTTCGTTTTTAATACACCTCATACTTTCTTTGGTTCTGAAAAGACATGAGAGGAGGATTTTGAAAGAACACCGATTCATTTGTGTTTTTTCGTAAGCTACTATTTTGTAAGCAAAACCTTACCTAAAATGGAAAACTGCTGTATCAGCAAAATTGTCGAACTCGAGATATGCCACCTATTGGCCTCGTGAAACACTAATACACAAGTTACTGCAGTTTCAGAATGATTCTGCAATGCCTTTGCATGAGCATTCAGGGGGTCCCATTTGCAGTATCTGCAAAATCAGTGGTAAGGCAACGGAGTATCTAACATTTTTCTCAGCTTTGTATTTTTGCAGATATTGCAGTCTTCCATTTCAGGGCAGTGCTCTTACCTGTTTTTTTGTAATGTTTCAAAAAGTACTGTGAATTCAGTGAATTACAGTTTTGCTGTAATATCAAATATATTACAGCAGTAATGAAGAAGCTGACCACCACATAGGGCTTTTGTCTTCCTCAAATCTCTGCTCGTTTGCAGCTAAGTAGGCTGTGAGTCGTCCAAGCCTTCTTTGAGGCCACAGGTCAGCTGAACAGAAATGTAAAACTGTAATTCAGTAATACTACTACTAATAATAATATTGCTAAGAAATTCACAGTCTCATGAAAAAGTTTGTGTAATAAAAATCCACAATTACAGAGTAAACTATATTACTACGTAAAATACAAAAGCAAAGACTTTCGAAAACCTGAACGATGTTTTTCATCAGTTTTTTAACGCAAACACTTTCGTATTTTACATCGTAATATAGTTGACTATATAATTGTACATTTATATTAAGCAAAATAAAAATAATAATAATAATATCTACAATACTCTTCTGACCACAATTACAATATATGTAAACACACCACCCAGGAATATTTCATAAACACACAAAATTCAAATAACATCTAAAACAGATCTCCATTTCCCTGTTGATACAGGAAAAGAATAAACTTCACAGCTAAATTATTATTATTATTAATATAAAATATTACTCAAAAGATGAATCCTATTCATATGGAACAAGAAGCCCACCAAAGGGGCCACTGACTTGAAATTCCAGAAGCTTCCAAAGATTATTGTGTTGTTCATTTGGAAGAAGTAAGAAGTAAAAGGAAATGCAGAAATGGCAGCTCCCACTTATTAAGAAAAGGAAAAATAAATTCATAAATAGATAAAAATGTATTAAAATGCAAGGGGAGTAGTTTTAGGGAAGTAATGCATTGCATCTTGGCTTGAACTTATCAAGTTCTGATTGAACGACATCCTCTAGGGGGAGGCTTCTGCAGGTTAACGACTACCCTGTGGCAAAGTTGTGTGGGACAGGAGTTCTATCTTCTCTACTTCTAAATAGTTTTACTACTTTTACTGATCTCCAAATAAGATGTGAAGACTAGATCAAAATAAAGTTTTAAAAAGTTAAAATGATGATTTTGGCGTCATTGTAAAGCTTAATACTTGTACTTTATAAATGAAGCTTCACAAAAAGAATACAACAAGTCCCATACTTTAAAATAACAAGGCAAAGTTGGCTTTCAATCTTCTATTGACGACTCATACTGGTATGTCATTGAGGTCAATTTTCAGCCAACTTTGCACATCTTTTTCATTTATGGTATATAAGTTTTATTCTTTTATGAACATGGCAAAATAATGTACAAGTATTCAGCTTTATAATGACACTAAAATCAGCCTCTTACTGTGAAAAGTCACTGTGCACAGCGTGATCCCAGAAAAGCAGCGTACTGGCTATAAGCAGTACTCTCCTTGTATGAGGCTTACTTTACTCACAACGACGTAACCCGGGGACTGCCTGTACTGCAACAATAGCTAATACAAATCGAGAAAATAATGAAAATTACGAATCAGATGACCCAAACTTTGTGACAGATGTCAAGCAAACCAGGGGAATTCTGTTACAGAAAATAATCCTCCCAAAAGACCTCGAACGGCAGCAGAGAGGCAGCACATTCAGAGGCAGAATCATCCACTTCTTACACTTTGTGCTGACGAGTGCAGGCGAAGATGTACAACACAATTGACAGAAATGAGAGGCAAAATCCACAAAGAGAATTGGAACATCACTTACGACACACAACCGGGAAATCTTATTCCTTTCTCAATAAATCAGGAAATGAAATACAGGTCTGCCGGACATTCTTCGTACGAACTCTTGGATACAGCGGCAATAGCCGTTGTCGACGTGGTGAAAAATTCTGAAGATTCTGTTAGAAGGACGAACAAAGCACAGCCTGACGTGAGGGGTCGATGCATCCCCGAAAATAGGAAAGATCATTCAATAATAATGGAAAGATGTTCGTCAGGCCTATAATGAAGATAATTCAAAGTTCTCTTGCTTCCAATGATTACAGGACTGAAAAGCCGCATCTCTGTGCCTCGACTGATTGTATTCAACGAAACAATTGCCACCGTGAGGGAAAAAGACATTAAAGAAGGAAAAGATTGTAAAGTATATAAGATAAACATTATGCTATGGTACGGGATGAATCAACTTATTACAAAGCAAAGGGATGCACAAGATTTTCTTTTCTGAAAACCAAATTAATATATAGTATTAACCTCAAATATCTGACACCAGGCCACAGATTCATGGCTGCGGACGGCACCCACGGCCATATTGAAAAGACCTGAAATGACTGGAGGTGCTGGGCATCAATGGCAGGGAATATTTCTTTAATAATCCACCAACAAACATGGAGGTGCTGGGCATCAATGGCAGGGAATATTTCTTTAATAATCCACCAACAAACAATCACAAATCAACTGCAGATGTCATGTTTGAGAAGGGAGTCATTAGATTTCAGCACAAGGCCTCTTTCAAAGAGCTTCAATATAAGTTTCGTAATTTTGCGAAAAAAGACAGTTAAAATACCACGTGATCTCCTAATGACTCCCCTGGAAAATTGTCCCAGGGGAATATCTTCTATAAAGAAAAACATAATTGACAAGCTAGTTTGCAAAATGCCCCCAAACCGAAGAGAATTCTGGGTCCACATGCCACATAATGAATCGAGCAAAGATCTGCTATTGAATTATGTTGATCCAAAATCCATATGGATTTTTTTGATAAGTGAATGAATTTTTTTCAATAAACAACTGCATTAAATGGATGTATTTTTTCCTATCCTGAAAACAACACTTTTCCCTTCTAAATTCCATACTTTTTTTGTTAATATACATTCTGCCGAATATTTTTATAAAATTATTAAAGCAAAGGATTACAATGCATCATGTCCACATTTTAGCAGAAGTTAGTGTGATATTATTATTAATTTGGCAATTTTATGCAAGATTTGTGGAAATCTAGTGGCTTAAGAGTCGAGATGTCAGTCTACAGATATGCAAAATTACACAGCACTGACACAAGTAGGACATACTAGTAAAATTCAGTGTTAAAATATGAACATAAAAAATGAATAATTTATCAGATAGAACCAACAAAAAGTAAATATATATTAAACTTTTATATTTAAAATATATACTTAGCATATAAAATAAATATGACTCAAATCTTTATTAAATATATACTGACATCATATTTCATTAAAACGACCAGATTCTTGCAGAGAACCCATAAGGTTATCTGCCTCAACATCACCATTTAAAACTTCTAAAATAGTCTTCCCAGTTAGTAAGTACTTTGCCCTAAGGTGATGGGATTTAGAACAGCGCACCAGCATGTGTTCGACAGATAGCTGACCACCACAGTGAGCACAAACTGGGGCACTGGTTCCCTCAAAAATATAGCTATGGGTGAAGCGGGTAAGTCCAACATGAAACCTTTTCCTTCTGAACAAAATACAGAACTGTGATAAGCATGTAATGCAAAATAATTTCCTTCCACAACAAACACATCTTAAATCGTGGAATCGCCTTAATCGAACACTTTCTGAGTGTATGGGCACAGCACATTGAAACACATGAACACAGTTGCTATAACATCTACAGATACATAATTGTAATAACCATAATGGCCTCTTCACTTCTCTAATTCTTCACACCTTCTGGATGTCCCTGACGGTGCAAAGCCTTACGTCCAAATGCAAGAATATCAAGTACAGTAATTCTGATGTCCATGGTAGGATTTCAATCGACGTCCAGAGTACAAGAACAAGGTCACATTGCCAACCTGACCTTTGGTACCATGACCTCGTTCTGATATTCTGGACGCAGTTTTGCATTCTGCTACGGACATCAGAATTACTTCACTCTTGCATTTGGATCTATATAAATGAATACAATACAGATGTGATACCAAAGGCTTATGGGTAGGACAAATTGCCCAAAATTGACCAAATTTCACAATTTTGAGGCATTTTTGACAATTCGATGGCCCCAAAATTTAATAAAACTCATTATAGAGGCATTAATTCAACAAAAAACTCAAAAATGTGAACCAACTTGACCTAACCTGACCCAGAATCCACCAATTTTCATGAATTTTGGACATTTTTTGTCAATTTAATCTCCCATAAAATAGCACAACCTTCCATTTTGCCCAATTTAGTCACAGTGGTCACAAAATGTGACCACTCTGACCAAAAGTCTATTATTGTGAGATGAGAATCCTAACTAAGTGGTCTGGTTAAACTCTTTTATAATTCTATACAAATGCCTGGCCCGGAGAGAATACACTTTAAAATACCAAACATTCATTTTGAATGACTCTCTCTTTTCTAACATTCTACAGTATTCCAATACTATTAATTGATGATTACAAAGTAAGATTTTCATCAGCTATATAATTATGCACTGCAAATAAAATAACTAAAGTTTCAACTTATCACAAGGCTTATAAAGATATGCCAACTGGGCACTGAATTGTGAACTCAGTTCTTTCAATTATAACAATATAACAAGTGAACATCAATCACTGACTTGCAAAAGCAACTTTCCACACTCTAAAATATTCATATACAAATTGGGAACACAGAACAGCACAAAAATACCATAATAATTATAAAAAATGTACAGTACACAGCACTTGCAAAAATACTTGAAAAAACCAAATTACAAGGGCAATTGTACATAATACTTTATATTAGTTTCACAGACAATTTCAAACTTGAAAGTCCTGCATTGGAAACAGCAGTATATGCAAGAACACCATCTCAGAGTTATACAAAAAGACCATTTCAGAGTTTAACAGACAAATGAACAAGAGATTTTTCTATTCTAGATGGAATCTCGATGCTGGTACTCCCCCAAGTGAGGCTACAGTTGATAAGAAGACCACTAGAAGGTCTTCGCAGCTTTACCTCAGCAGTACAATAACGTTGTACCAATCATCATCGGCACAATGCTTAATATCTGGAACAAAGAAATTGTGTAAATATACAGAGCACTCAAGATAAAATCACAAACAAAAACAGACTTAAAACTGAGGAATTTCAAGATGGAGTCTGACAAATTTTTAGAGAAGGCTCTCTCAACTTTTTAAGAGACTACACCATAAAAACAACAAATAATTCAAACTTGGCCATCATCTTCCAAGGTCACACAAGGGGAAAACGATACATTCAACTAACAGGCAAGGATAACTCTATTTAGCAGTCTACTTAACAAAGGTACAGAAGTTTCAGATCACTGAGTCATGATTCTAGACAATGATAGGGCTTGGTCAAAGATTTGTTGATAAACCAGAGGTCACAATTAGAACAAGGTCATGATAAAGAATTTGAAGCAAGGAAAAATAACTGAGGGCCAAAGAGACATGCCACAGAATAGATTCCAGTCTACAGAAGTACCCAAACTGTATGCAGAAAGCTGAAAATATAGACATTCAAAATGCAATAAACTGATTGCTGATTGGTCACTCAGACCCCATTATTCATATACTGCATAATTTTTTCAATGAAAGTTTCAAGTCTGGGCAACCACAGGTACTTTTACGGAGCTAAAAATGACCCTCCGTTCTGCCGTGCGATTTCCCACAAGTCTGTGCTTCTCCCAGCAATCTCTATTTGCCTTTTTGTTACACTTATTGCTTTCAGTTATTCCTCTTTCTGCCTTTATGTGATAATGTTTGACTGCAAGGTACAGGAAGGCTAATGCAATGTTAGTTAGTTATAAATGATTTGTTTAACCAGACCTCTGATCTTCTCGGGCTGGAAGGCTAATGAAATGGTAGTATACAGTAATGCTGAAGCATTTTCAAGGGGCATTCACTGCTCCAGTAATCCTGGAATACTGAAATACTGAACAAGCCCACCAAAGGGGCCACTGACTTGAAACTTGAGCTTACAAAGAGTATGGCGCTCATTAGGAAGTACGAGAAGATAAAGGCAAATACAGAATGAAGAGATCTCACTTATTAAACATAAAAAATAAATTAATAAACCAATAAAAATGTATTAAATTGCAAGAATAGCACTAGGGTAGCAACGCATTGCATCTTCGCTTGGACTTCTGAAGTTCAATTGCACGACACCCTCGGGGAACCTGTTCCACAGTCCAACGGTGTGAGGAATAAACGACCTCTGGAACTGACACAATTTTAATTTGAGGCCCTTTTGTTTGTATCTCTGGATGTTTGTAAGTAGGGTGGTGTCTGTACACAAGTACAAACGCTGACCAGAAACTATTTGCGTATTGTTACATGAACCCAGAAAAGGACTGGGGCAATGTTACCAAAGACACAGATAACAAACCAGAAAGATAATACACATGAGTTCAAAAGACCATGTTAGTGCAAAGTGCAGTTGCTTGCAAGATGAAAATGAGTTATGAAAATGAGCCAAAAATCTTAGTTCTTGTTGGGTAACCACAATGAAATCTTATTCAAATGATAAATTATATGGTTTTGTAAACCTTTATATTTACTTCGACTAGAACTACTGTTTTTATAACTTAAAACAAGTTTTCCATATAAAACTAATCAATCATATTAGGCCTATTAATTATTATGTTTATGATTAACTACACTAAAACTACTGTCTTTATAACTTAAACAAGTTTTTCATATAAAATTTATCAATCACATTACGCCTATCATTGTGTCTATCAGACTGAGATAACAGGCTTAATATGCCCAATGGTTGAAAAACCCATCATCATTTCTTGAAGGAAGGCTGAAGTCATGAGACTTTTTTGAGAAAGACTTCCACATTTCTTGAAGCTGCCAATCAAATGGAATGGAATGGAATGGAATATAAAATTTAGGCCAAAGGCCAAGGACTGGGACATACAAGGTCATTCAGTGCTTAAAGGAAAACCGAGAGCGAAGAGGTTTGAAAGGGTAACAAGAGGAACACCTTCTGCAGGAGAGAGTTCAAAGCCACCAGGCTTCTTCTTCTTCAGCGGGCAGGACCAAGATGCCCCTCAAGCCTGAAGATACTTTAATGAGGTTCTGCAGTTCCTGTGACGTCTCTGAAAAGTAATTACTGTGGGAAAACATTTGGTCGAGAAGATGGCGACTGAGGGCACAGACCTGTTGCAGTTTATTTCAGAGAAAGTGCCCATCAGTTTGGAAAAAGCAACAGCAGAAGTTGACAAAGCAACCAGTCATCTTGCAAAATGCAAGACTGGCAAAGACCTCTTTGACGGAGGCCCTCTGAATGTGTCGACATTGCAACCAGCCATCTTGCAAAATGCAAGACTGGTGAAGACCTTAAGATCCTGGTAGGCAGACCAACAGAGGAAGGCGCTTAGCAAACAGAAAGAGTACGGCTGTATTCCTACAGTCCCTGGAGAGGATTCCTTGTTGGAATGGAATGGAATATATGAAATCTGGGCCAAAGGCCAAGTGCTGAGACCTACGATGAGGTCATTCAAGGAAGAAAGGGAAACTGAGGAGAATAAAAAGGGTTGAGAAGCGTAACAGGAAGAGGAAAATCATTCGCATTTGAAGCACTATGAAACTCTTGTCAGGAGAAGGTTGAGGAAAGTAAGATGGAAGAGAGAGAGAATACGAGTGGAGGTACAGTCAAAGGAATGAATAAATAGATAAAAATATATTAAAGTACCAGGAGAATAGCATTAGGGTAGTAATGCATTGCATCTTCGCTTGAACTTTTGAGGTTCTAATTGCAGGACGTCCTCTCAGGGAGACTGTGCCACAGTCCAACAGTGCGAGGAATAAAGGACCTCTGGAACTTTGGAGAAGTTCTACAGCGATGTACATTTACTGCATATTGGTGCTTCTGCTGTCCTGAACAGAAAATGTACCTTGTGCAAATGGCATGAGCCTTCAGAACAGATAAAGTCAGGCTTACCACAGTGCCTTCATAAAAGTTATGGCTTCATAGGTCATGATAAACTGGAGATGCATCTGAAATAAAAGTGGCAAAGGTGAAAGAATGAAAAGAGATGTCGAGGACTGGTTATAATTATGTGGAGATTGAAAGGAAACGGAGCTTCAACAGCCTTGAGGGCAACGGCTGATAACGTTGACGAATGGCCTCCCTTGATGCAACGACTCTTTCTATAAGTAATAAATATGTGTGACTGAAGACAAGAATATATTGGCGATAGAAAGACGATCGGAGATAATTGTGGGTGTCAAAAAAATAGGACCAGGCTATTTAAAAGGGTAAGGACGCCACATGACCCTGGGAGCAGCCATCCGCTCTGTCTAATGACAAAAGAAGTGGATGCGATAAGAGAGGAAAGGAAGTAAATAGGAAAAGAAATGGATGAAAGAGGGAGAATGGAAAGGTACGAAAACAATGGGAGAAGGATGAGAAAAGAGGTTTGGTTTATGGGTAGAGGTCACAACAGGAAAAGAAGAAGGAAGACGGACTTTTAATGACGAACATATCAAGATATGAAAAGGCAACTACTGTACCCCGTCCATTACAGATTGCTTACCGAAGAGGCAGAGGACAGTAGTTGATTGGTGGTTCCTTGTGCTCGAAACTTTGCCAAATCTAGGGTCATGTTCAGTCTCCATTGTGGTACTGAAAGTCGAAGTAGGGTATGGGGATGGGAGGAGACCTGAAAAATATAAAAATCAATAGAGGATAATAATAATAATATAATATAATAATAATAATAATAATAACAGAACTACTAATTTCCTCTGGACCAACACTGACCAAATTTATGAGACGTGAACACAAGCCAACCTGACTTACTTTGTGAACGCAGAAAACAATAGAGCGACGTATGAGAGTACCCTGAAGACTCACATCACAAAGTCCCAGGGGCAACTAATGGGGAACCGCAGTAGGGTGACGTGCCTCCCCCAGGGGAAACGAAATGGGCTGAGACACCTGTCCCGCTGCCCCCTCGGCCATTCCGTTCGCTTAACCTGAAAGCAATGGACAAAGCATCAGCATATCACACATGAAAAAACTTCAGAAGCATTTTGAAGCATGCTATTGAAACACCTCATTCAGTGCTGAAAGGAAAACTAAGAGGAATAAAAAGGTATGAAAGGTGTAACAGGAGGTAAATCTTTTGCAGTTCCACTATGAAGCGATTGTTAGGAGACAGGGGCTGAAGCAATGCTGCAAAGAACCTTATTAAGTGATATCTACAGTGCACCGCATGAGGTACAGTGACGGCACTACCCACCTACGGAGCCATCCTATTGGGAACAATTAAAACCAGGGCATTATTGGCTACGTATTCATTTACGACAGAAGGAAAAAAAGGAAACGTTCAAATTTCTGAGATCAAAAGAAATGAAAATGTAATAATGTTAGAATTTAAAATCCTTGAACAAATTGACCAAGCAAATATAGAAATAAATGCTGTGATTTTACAGCACTTCCTCTGTACGAAATACTGTGCTGTAACTTACAGGGGTCACAAAACGATACCCTATTTTCAAAGACTGATACAGGGAATAGTTGACGTGCTTATGGCAATACTGACAGCACTATATAACAGGTTTAAAACTGCTAATCCTACTAGCCAGGGGTGCAGTTCGGACACAGCTGTTGCCATATGCACGTCAAAGCAGCTGTGCGTCTCGTATATTGCCCTGCCGTGACATTAAACCCGAGGGTATGACCTTGCAACCGAGACATCTCTTAATACTCCTACTGAGTGTATATTGAATACACAGCTCTAAGGTGTATATGACTCTTAAGAGCTGTGTGTTCAGTATACACTTGAGAGTAGTGTTAAGAGACTGATCTAGGCTGTGAGGCTACACCCTCGGGTTTAATGTTACAGCCGGGTCATGCGCAAAACTGACATCTACTTTGAGGTGCATATTGCAACTGCCGTATGATGAGCAGCCTTCAAACTGTGTATAGTGCGAAGCATAAGTTTGTTGCCATAAATTGCCCAAAAACTGAATAAATCCTAACCTCACTTTCCCTTCACCTAAACTAACCTATGGCACTGGGCCTTGAATCAGCCAGGGTGGGGCTCTGCCCCCTCAAGCATTCTATAAAGAATTTAGATATTGTCGGCCTTTTTTTTACATACAGGCAGGCAGTCCCAGCTTTACGACTGGGGTTCCATTCCTACGCCGCGTCGTAAGCCGAAAATCATCGTAAGCCAAAAAATCATCAAGAATCCTGAGAAAACCTTCCTTTTAATGCTTTGGGTGCATTGAAAATGATGCAAACTGCATTTTTATTGAGTTTTTCATAAAAAAAACCTCCAAATTTTTATTATTCTGCCATTTTGTAGCCAAATTTCTTCCTTCGGATCAGTGTCGTAAACCGGGAAATAATTTCTGATGAATATATTTGAAAAGCGTCGTAACCTCGGAACATCGTAACCTCAGAACGTCGTAACATCATAACCTCAGAACGTTGTAACCTCGTAACATCGTAACCTCAGAACGTCGTAACATCATAACCTCAGAACGTTGTAACCTCAGAACATCGTAACCTCAGAACGTCGTAACATCGTAACCTCAGAACGTTGTAACCTCGGAACATCGTAACCTCAGAACGTCGTAACATCATAACCTCAGAACGTTGTAACCTCGGAACATCGTAACCTCAGAACGTCGTAACATCATAACCTCAGAACGTCATAACTTCGGAACGTCGTAACCTCAGAACATCGCAACCTTGGAACGCTGCAACCAGACCCGTCGTAACCCGGGGACTGCCCGTACTCTGGGTGAGGCTACAAAGGCCCAGGTCTGCAGTCAACACCTTCAATGGCCTTGAGGTCGATTCTACGCCTGCGGCTAAAATGGGGTATTGGCACAGCGTCCAAGGTCAGGTCAGGTCAAGGTCAGGTAATAAAAATTCTGAAACGTCTTCTACAGTAATTTTACAGCCAAGCTCCTCTCAGTCAGGTCAGGGCACAGCCGCAGCGTCCCAGGTCAGGTCAGAGGAGGTCGGCCGTACCCCCAAACAGCCATTAAACAAATAGCCATTAATTAAGGTATAATTAAGGCTCAAATCACTACACAGACATAACACCACTTTAAATGTTAATTGGCAAGTAGCCTAACCTACCCTACTCAAGCCATCCTACATTAAAAAGACTGTAAGGTGTCAAAGAAACGAGCAGGTAAAGGTTACTGCTGGTTTATTACAGATCCAGGCGGCTTATATTGCGGCCGACTGACGCCGGGCCGTGAGAGACAATGGAATTGACTGTGACCTGAGGTCGAAACAATAAATAATAATATACAGTGAACAAGTACGAATTACAATACGAAACATACAGAGACACAATACAGATACAGTCTTGATGCCTGTGAATGAAGAAACATGTGATACACAATGTGTGACATTCGTATAAATACCATAAAGTAAAAATGATAAAAATGCGTGACCTGGCACGTTTTAGGCGTGACTAATTTAGCTTGAAGAAAACGGGAAGTCACCAAAGAAAACAAGCTCAGCGGAGACTTAATTAATGGCGCCGCCGAAACACTATCCTGGCGCCGAATTGGTGACTTTACAAATACTCCCCCCCCAAGACGAGGGACGCGTCTGATTAATCCCTGTACCTGGTGGGACGCTGAAGGGTGCCGCGGCTCCTTGAGGATAACTGAGGGGCCCCCTGCCTGTGAGGCTGCTGTTTGGGCGGTCCCTTCCTGGGGCGGCCGCGCCTGCGGTGGTGAGGGCGTGCTGGAGTGCGTATGGGCGGAAGGGGTGCTGCGACGCTGCCGGGACTCTCCGACAGGAAGGCGGGCTTTAGCCGGTCTATGGAAACCCAGTCGTCCCTGCCTGGAAGTGCCAGCCGGAACGCCTTGCTGTTCCGTTCCAGCACGCGGAAGGGTCCCCTGTAGGGCTTAGTTAGTGGTGGACGGACGGCGTCGACTCTGACGAAGACGTGGGTGGCGGATGACAGCTGTGGCGGCACGAAGGTGGTTGCTCTGTCTATGTATGAGCGCCTGCAAGGGGCGAACTTGCCGGCCACGTCGCGGAGCCTCTGCAGAGATGGGGAGTGGCGATCATCCGTCACGAGCTCTCCCGGCACCACGAGGGGTTCCCCATAGGTTTGTTCAGCTGCGGATGGGGTGCCGTCGGCTCTGGGGGCGGTCCTCAACCCGAGGAGGACCCACGGCAGCTGATGTTTCCAATCCTCGGCGGTGCAGCGGGCCATGAGGGATGATTTTAAGGACCTGTGGAAACGTTCGACCAGGCCGTTGGCCGCTGGGTTGTATGCTGTGGTGGTGTGGTGCGTGGTTCCCAGCAGTTGAGCCAGGGCAGACCACAGCTCGGAGAGGAAGGCGGGGCCCCTGTCGGTTGTGATGTGGTCCGGGACGCCGAAGCGGCTGACCCAGCTGGAGAGCAGGGCCTCGGCGCACGCGCTGGCGGTGGCTTCTTGCATGGGCGTGGCTTCGGGCCACCGCGTTGAACGGTCTACCACCGTGAGGAGGTATCTGGATCCGCCTGATGGGGGAAGGGGCCCGACGACGTCGATGTGGATGTGGCCGAAGCGGCGCCCTGGTTGTGGGAACTCGCCTACTCCCGACTGCGTGTGACGACCCACTTTACTGGTCTGGCACTGCAGGCACTGTTTTGCCCAGGCTGTGGCGTCCTTTTGCACCCCGTGCCAGACGAACTTTTTTGAAAGCAGTTTGGCCGTGGTCCTGCCGGAGGGGTGTGAGAGGCCGTGGATGATGTCAAATACCTGGCGGCGGCGTGAGGCTGGAACCAAAGGGCGGGGCTGGCCTGTGCTGATGTCACAGAGCAGGCTGGGACCTCCGGGGGCGAGGGTCACGTCCCGCCACTTGAGGGATGTGATGGCGGTGCGGTATGCTGGGGTTTCTGGGTCGGCGGCCTGTTCTCTGGCAAGGTCCTGGTAGTCTACACCAAGCTGCACTGCGTTCAACTCGACTCTGGAGAGGGCGTCTGCTACGGGATTTTTCTTGCCGGGGAGGTACCTGACGGAACAGGTAAATTCGGCTATGGCTGAGAGGTGGCGCTGCTGCCTGGAAGACCATGCGTCCCCTTGCTTCGTGAAAGCGTGAACTAGTGGCTGGTGGTCTGTGAAGATTGTGAAGGGCGTCCCCTCCAGGAGGAACTTGAAGTGCCGAACTGCGCGGTACATCGCGCAGAGTTCCCTGTCGAAGGTGCTGTATCGGGACTCTGCGGGATTGAACTTCTTGCTGAAGAAGGCGATGGGCTGGGGGGCGCCGTTGATAATTTGCTCCAGAACAGCACCGCAGGCAACGTTACTGGCGTCCGTCGTCAGCTGGAGGGGAGCCTTGGGATCCTGGTGTGCCAAGGCGGTTGCCTTGGTGAGGGCGGCCTTCGTCCGGGAAAAGGCCTGCTGCTGGCTGGGTCCCCAAGACAGGGACTTCGGTTGACCTCTTAGGACTTCCGTCAGGGGGGCCGTGGTGTGCGCGATCCCGGGGATGAAGCGCCTGTAGAAGTTGACCATCCCAAGGAACTCCTGGACGGCCTTGATGGAGGTGGGTGTCGGGAACTTTGCTACGGCTGCCACCTTCGATGTAAGAGGGCGGACGCCTGCCGGAGATACCTCGTGACCCAGGAACTCTGCTTTCTGGACGCCGAATGTACACTTGTCAAAACGGACGACGAGGCCGTTTTCTTGGAGGCGCTGGAGGACTGCTTTGATGTGCCTCTGGTGTTCGCTGTGAGACCTGGAAAATATGAGAATGTCGTCGACGTAGCAGACGCAGAATTTTAGGTCCCCCAGGATGCTGTCCATGAGCCGCTGGAAGGTGGCCCCGGCGTTCCTCAGCCCGAAGGTGGAGAAGGCGAACACATAGGACCCGAAGGGCGTGATGATGGCTGTCTTTGGTATGTCCTCTGGCGCAACAGGTACCTGAAAATAAGATTTAAGAAGGTCCAATTTAGTGAATATTTTGGCCCCGTGAAAGGAGGCCGTGAGGTCTTGCATATTGGGCAGAGGGTAGTGGTCGGGCTCCGTTGCAATGTTGAGCCGTCTGTAGTCGCCGCAGGGTCTCCAGGAGCCGTCCGGTTTCTGCACCATGTGGAGGGGGGAGGCCCATGGACTGGAGGCTTTTCTGCAGATGCCCATCCGTTCCATCTCCGCGAATGCTTTTTTCGCCTCCTGCAGGCGCTGAGGGGGAAGCCTGCGGAACTTCGCATGTGTCGGGGGCCCTTTAGTCACTATATGGTGGTATATGCCGTGCTTGGCTGGGGCCCCGGGGACTTGGCGAAGCTCGGGCTTAAACACCTCGGGGAACTCCGACAGAAGGTGTGCGTACTGGTGGGGGGCGACGGCGCTGATGGTGGGTCTGGGTCCCGCCGTTAACGGGAGAGATCGGCAGGAGTCGGGATCGAGGAGGCGCTTGCGCCCCACGTCGACTAGTAGGCCGAAGTGCGCCAGAAAATCGGCCCCCAGGAGTGGGGTTCCTACGTCCGCGACGATGAAGTCCCAGGAGTAATTCTGGCCAAGGATGGAGATCGACAGGAGCCTGGTGCCGTAGGAGAGGATGGGGGTTCCGTTGGCGGCCGTCAGGAAGGCGGCCGGGTCTGGTGTCTGGTTGCGGTCCTCTCTGGATGCTGGGAAGACCGACTTGAAGGCTCCTGTGTCGACCAGCATCATCCTGCCGGAGACGGTGTCGCGGACGTAGAAACCTACTGTTTTTGAGGCCCTGGGTTCTTCGGCTGCCATGGCGGCCTGTCCTGCTGGCCGCCGCCACCCCCGTTTTTTGAACGGTTGAACGAGCAGGGCGGCAGGCAGTTTCGGGCGTCCTTTCCGAACCACTTGTGATAGCGACAGAAGCCCGGGGACCACCGTCTACTGTGGTTCGGTGGACGTTTGTTGGCGATGGCGTTGACGGGCTGCTCTACGTCCTCTTCAGGCTGGACGGAGCTGACCGGCTGAGTGGCCGGTTTTAGCCGTTGTGAAGCCTTGACGGAGTCTGTGAGGTGTTGTGCCGCCTCTATGAGGTCCTCGACAGGCATGGTGTAGGGGTGAGCGATCTGGTTGCGTACTTCCGGGAGGAGTTGGCGAAGGAAAATTTCCCGTACGAAGCTTATCTCCTGCCGCTTGTTCGTGTCACCCGAGACTGGTGTTGACAGGAGATCTACGACCATGCCCCAAGCGTCTCTTGGATCGAGGTCGTGGCGTGGGTTATTGGCAAGGTCGATAGCACGGGCGGCCCGCTCGGCGATGGGCAGGGAGCAAGCTTCGAGGAGGAACTTCTTTGTAATGCTGTATGTGAGGGTGAGTGTTTCGGGTACCCGCGAGATGAATTTGTTGTACACATCCTCCGGAAGGGCGTTGAGCACTGTGTCGGCCTGTAGGATTTCGTCCGTGAGGTCCGCGATTCTGAAGTGGCTCTCCACCCTGCGCAGCCATCTCGATGGGTTGCCCTGCGTAAACGGCGGCAGCTTTAGGGTGAGGGCGGCCCGCGATTGTGTTGCCCGGCCGTCGTGTGTTCGGGGCGCTGGTGTGGAGTTGCGGGAGGGCCTCGATGCGGGGGCGGGCGCGGCTGCGATGGGAGGTAGGTAAACCTCGGAGTCCGCGGGGTCCGCGTTTAACTGCATGAAGGAGGGGATATCCGCGTCCATGCTCGCTCCTTTGACCCCCTTACTGGAGTAGGATACTCGCGTCAGTACGCACTTTCGTGCGCCGTGTGGGTCCGCTAGTGACGCTGATGGGGTACGCCGACGAGAGTCAGCACGCTCAAACGCTGGTTACAGCGCCGTGTTTAGGCCGCTAAGAGCGTTTTTTGGAGAAACCCTGGAGCCAAGACTGAGTCGCCGTGTGAGTCCGCTAATGGCTCCGGGTCACTCCGGGGTCACCACTGTAAGGTGTCAAAGAAACGAGCAGGTAAAGGTTACTGCTGGTTTATTACAGATCCAGGCGGCTTATATTGCGGCCGACTGACGCCGGGCCGTGAGAGACAATGGAATTGACTGTGACCTGAGGTCGAAACAATAAATAATAATATACAGTGAACAAGTACGAATTACAATACGAAACATACAGAGACACAATACAGATACAGTCTTGATGCCTGTGAATGAAGAAACATGTGATACACAATGTGTGACATTCGTATAAATACCATAAAGTAAAAATGATAAAAATGCGTGACCTGGCACGTTTTAGGCGTGACTAATTTAGCTTGAAGAAAACGGGAAGTCACCAAAGAAAACAAGCTCAGCGGAGACTTAATTAATGGCGCCGCCGAAACACTATCCTGGCGCCGAATTGGTGACTTTACAAGACCATCCTAGGATGACGATAACGACTTAATTAGGATTCGATCCTTAAATAAACGACCGGCCTCGAGTCATGGGGTAGACCACATGGCAGAGGCCAGGCCACTCAGGTCGACCCAAATCTCGCCGATTTAAGCTCGATTTAACACATAATTCAGGAGATTTCTAAGCAAAACTGTCCCTAATGACTGAAAGAAAATCTGGATGTTGATTTACGAGATAATTACCTGCTTAATTAGGGTGAATTAAGCCGTTTTAAGACGTGAAAAGGCTTTTGTTTACCTTCCTCCATCCAAGGCCTCTTGATGACGTCACGGATCCGTGTTTATTTATCGTTATTTTTGGCCTTTTTTGGCGCTTCATTGAGATATTTCCCTCCATATCGATGTAATACACATTAAAGTTGTTATATAATTGGATTTCGTGGATTTTAACATGATAATATTGGTTAAATTGACTATTTTGACTCTGTTTTTCAACTTGATTTACAGTACAACCCTCTCAAAGGCGTTTTCGTAATATTTTGGTAATGCTTCTTAAGTATTGGACATTTTTAATAGTTATAATGATAATATAATTAGTCTTTAAAAGATAAAATGTCATATATATTATATTTTATTTTATTAATATAAATTACACTTTTATCAACAAATCATAAATATTATTTCAATTATTCTTTGAGTCACTACAGATTCATAGCCGACATGTTCAACCTATTCTATGGAGGCTCCAGCAGGTGTCATTAGACACCCAAGATTTGGCGCTTTTCGTAATATTTCGGTCATGTTTCATATATATAAAACCACTTATGATAACTATAATGGTGATATAATCAGTCTTTAAAGATTAAATTAATTAATTATAAGTATTTTATTTAATTTTATGGAAGAAATTAGTATTTATCGACAAATTACAAATATAAATTTGATCATTTTTGGAATCACTATTCACTACAGCTTACATTTTCAAGGTCAACTCCATTTTCAAGGTCAATTTTGACAGCTGGGAATAAACCGGTTTTATTGCATGATGGCCTTTAAATCGATCTATTTTTTAGGTTCATGTTAATGAATTAGAAGGCAATGGGCTTTAAAATTACTTTAATTGAGACTTTAGCTTTATTTATGAAGTAGTGAATTAAAAGGGATATTTGTATTTATGTGAATATACTCTAGAGGTCATTTGGCATATAACACATATTCTTAAAATGGCTTCTTAAGATAATTGTACATTAATGCAAAGGTATATTAGGCAGCAAGTAAATGCTAATTGTTTTTATGGGGAAATTTTAAGTATATATATTCATATATTTCATGACTGACCCATGAATTAACTTTAATTTTAACTTAAGCAATAATTAACATTAAAAATAATTAGATTTAATCTGACATCTTTTTTTTTTTTTTTGCTTAAATTTAGGGTAAGAGGGGGGCCACTTGTGACCAGCCCGCCACCTAGTGGTGTGATGATGGAACTCAGCTTTATAAAGCTTCCTCCATTCTTTTTCACAGCCCTTGGGACCACTATTCAGAGGTGAAGAGAAGGACCCACAAATTTAAAGGAACCAGTTCTCCTGTGATTGCTGACTGGGTCCTCTGGTAGAAGCCATCTTACCCTCTGGAAGTTCAAGCTCTTGGAAGCTCAATTTCTGCTGCTTCATGGAAGCTTTGTGACAAGATTGGTTTCTGCTGTGCTTTGAAGTGTTGCTGTACTGATATCTGCTGTTTCAAGTGCTGTGCATAGCTGACTTCTCTCTTTGGCTGCTGTGGGAAGAATTGAAGCTTGGCTCTGCTGGTGGATTATGGCCAATGTCTGCTTGATATTGATACTCACTAGTACAGGTGGAATTATGAACTAATAAGGATTTCATTATTTAAGGAACTTTATTTTAAGGCTGCCACACTTAAGGAATTTTAAGGGTTTGTGGGACTTTCTATAAAGCATAAATTGTACTATTGTACACCTCACCTTGATGTAATTAACTGGGTTTAGTTTTTCATTTTTTCTGTTGTTGCTGTGTAGCCATTCAATGTTTGACTTAATGTGCATTTAGTGTTCTTTTTCT
Source organism: Macrobrachium rosenbergii (assembly GCA_039081455.1). Taxonomy (NCBI): domain Eukaryota; kingdom Metazoa; phylum Arthropoda; class Malacostraca; order Decapoda; family Palaemonidae; genus Macrobrachium; species Macrobrachium rosenbergii. Next base: position 285,507 of record JANJGK010000776.1, read on the forward strand.
GTTTTCCAATTGTTTGGAAGCAATTGTTTGGTTAAATGCCTAGTTAATTGTAAAGTTAAATGCCAGTCTCATGGTAAAACATCTTTTATGATGGGTCCTGAATATTTAACTGGTCCCTATTATTGTGATTTGAAGCTTTCACCTGTGTTCTCTTATCAGGAATTTTAGATTTTTCTATAATGCAGTTATTGAAGGGAACTTTTATAGATTCTGTTGTGAATCTCACCTGTTTGTGTACAACCCAACAATCTTTATCTAGAGAATTTTGTAATTGCTTCTAGTACATTAATCTTTTGCTGTTTGAAGTGTTACCAAACTATTTTTAAAGGAACTATTTCCCAACATTCTGAATTTATTGCAATTTTTTTTGGTATTGTTACAAAGCTGTTTTCAAAGGAGCCTGAGATATCTAGAACTGTATTACATTACATGTATTATATTTGAAAAAACTTTAACTTTATTACAATAAATAAGTTATTCAAAGTTACTGCTTCTATTTTTGTTTTTACCAATTTCTCATCCAATGACTCGACAATCTGTCAAACTGAAAACAAATCTACCACAGGATTAAAAGGTCAATGATGAGATCCTTTAGTGATTAAACATTGTATGGCCCAAGTGATTAGTTTACTTGTAAACCTTTTCACAAAGGTGTAATAAAAAGGTGAAAGGTTGATGGAAATATACTTTTCTTTGCTGAAGTTGAATACAGAAGTCTGAATCACCTTGCTCATTGGCCCATGTATTGCAGAAAGTGAAATATTAGCAGTTTATCAAAACTAAGTTTTTGCATGCATAGCTCAAAACCTGTTGAGTCAACCTTCAATTTTGGTGGAGTGTAAAACTATTCTTTGAACTTTTGACATTTTAGCTCTGAACACAGTATACAGCTATCCCCTATAACTGTGCTATATAAGAAGAAAGTGTTTTTCAAAGCTGACTAACTTAACATATCTTAAGTTTATTATTTGTGGTCAAGGTTTGTAAGTGTGTAAGGTGTAGATACTTACACCCCTGGTAAATTAACACCCCTTGTGTTCAATGATTATGACTACAGATGTCTACACAAATGTACTAAGCACTTAATGACTTTAAAAGGTAAAATGGTATATATATACTTTATAGTTTGCTGACAAGTCCTGAAACCACACAATTACACTTTAAAAGTGCAAGTGGCCTCAGTTGTATCCGTCACACTTAAGTGACGCACAGACATAACTTACAATGAAATTTGTTATATCCTGGACTTAAAATGTGTCCAAGTGCTAATTGGAATTGCAGTATGTCATAACTCTTAATGAGACAATTGTCAGTAATAAAATGCTAAATTGAATTTTCCTTTTAGATTCTTTGCTTTACATAGAATAATTATAGAAATAATTATAGATGGTGAAATAAGGTATTATAGAAATAATTATAGATGGTGAAATAAAGTATACCTTAGTTTTACCAGACCACTGAGCTGATTAACAGCTCTCCTAGGGCTGGCCCGAAGGATTACTTATTTTACGTGGCTAAGAACCAATTGGTTACTTAGCAACGGGACCTACAGCTTATTGTGGAATCCGAACCACATTATAGCGAGAAATGAATTTCTATCACCAGAAATACATTCCTCTAACTCTTCATCAGCCGGCCGCGGGAATTGAACTCCGGTCCATCGAGCGACAGTCTGAAGCTCAACCATTGCAAAAAGGAAAGCAAAAACGCTGAATAATCTTGCAAGTGACCAGGTTACAATTTCTGGAGCTATATAACTGATTTGAAATCTCCATCTTCACGATGTTACTTGCTTCAGATTCCTACATGACCAGGCCAACAGTTAAGTACAGCCGCTGTACTGCCAATTCACCGTAACAATTGCAAAGAAAACAGCGTTAAAAGCCCCACACACAATTTGGACACCCAAAACCAAGCTAACAAAACCATTTAGAGACGCTGCAATTGAAAACTCAGAACTGGAGAGGGACATCAAACATGTACACGATCTCCGTCCAGTCTGCCGCAAGTCTGAGTAAGCCGAACACTGACCTGTTGTCAGTAAATGCAATGGAATGTTATACATAATTTAGGCCAAAGGCTAAAGTGCTGGGTCCTACGATGAGGACATTCAGTGCTGAAAGGGGAATTGAAAGTAGAAAGGTCTGACAGGCCTAACAGGAAGAGGAAAACCTTCTGCAGTTATGAAACAATTTTTAGGAGAGGGTTAAGGACAGCAAGATGGAAGAAAACGAATATGAATGGAGGAGGAGGCAGAGTCAAAGGAATGAAAGGGGTTGGAGCTGAGGGAAATAGAGGAGACGCAACCAAGAACCTTATTAAGTAATGCCTACAGTGCACACTGTGAGGTGCACTGACGACACAACCCCCTACCACAGGGGTTGTTGCCAAGGGGCTTTCAATCCTCAGTTGGTGCTTTTAGTGTGCCCAGAAAAATTATACAGATGACGGCTGTCAATTCAACAATGCTGAAATGCAATTGTTAGCGCCTCAACTTAATACCGTACATACTTTTGGGGGTCTGGTCTTTCAGATAAGTATCAAGACCCCATCTTGCACTCTGCACTTGAATCATTTCAAGATTTCTCATAGTAACAACTTCCGTTAAACTGTGGTGAAATAAGATTATTTGCTTTCATAACAAACTACTAAGCATTTACTCTGGCCAAATATAAGTGTTTCAAAACTGTATCTGATCCCACCTTCCAAGTTTAAGGAGCTTGTAAAAAAATCATAAGAAAAAAAAGTCCACAAAACTGCAAATACTTTACTGTTACATCCAATTTAAGAAAATATTCTTTCAAACAATTTTTACGTTTCACAGACACGCTCATTTTTACCTTTAGACATAAATTCAGACTGCACATTGAACGTGCAAAGGTGTCATTCGGTCAAGCAACGAAAACTGCAGAGGATGTTTGTTGCTGTAGTACTTTTATGCAAGAAATCTCTAAAATTACTTGAATCTGACCTTTATCTTTTTAATGAATGACACAATCCAACACAGGTTCAAAACTCCCTCAGAATGGGATAATGGGATTTACCATTCCATAAAGCCTGCCACTGACCAAAGATGACAGGTTTTACAGACGCCACAAAATAATAACTAACAGGAACAGCTACATTCAACATGAATGACCCCTAATGCCTCTGTGAACAGGGATGGCCCAGCAATTGAAACACTTACCAAATACTGACAAACATGGCTGGGGTACCTTGAACCAGGGGCACCCAATAGGGAGTCGCAGTAGGGTGACGTGCCTCCCCCAGGGGAAATGAAACGGGCTGAGCCACCTGTCCTGCTGCCCCCTCGGCCATTCCGTTCGCTTAACCTGAAAGCGACGCACAAGACGTCAGCATATCACACATGAAAAAACTTCAGAAGCATTTTGAGGCATGCTATTCAAACACCTCATTTAGTGCTGAAAGGAAAATTGAGAGGAATAAAAAGGAATGAAAGGTGTAACAGGAGGTAAATCTTTTGCAGTTCCACTATGAAACAACTGTCAGAAGATAGGGGCTGAAGAGATGCTGCAAAGTACCTTATTAAGTAATGTCTACAGTGCACCGCGTGAGGTACAGTGACGGCACTACCCACCTACGGAGCCATCCTATTGGGAACAGTTAAAACCAGTGCATTATTGGCTACCAATATCTCGGTCTGCATCCATTTACGACAGAAGGAAAAACAAGAAACGTTCAAATTTACGAGATCAAAAGAAATATAAAAATGTAATAATGTTAGAATTTAGAAGTCCCTGAATAAATTGACCAAGCAAATGCAGATATAAATGCTGTGATTTTACAGCACTTCCTTTGTACAAAATGCTGTACTGTAACTTACAAGGGTCACAAAGCGATACCCTATTTTCACAGGCCGAGTCGGCTGGCCAGGGCCGTTTCACTTACAGACACAGGAAATAGTTGATGTGCTTATGGCAATGCTGACGGCACTATAAAACAGTTTTCAAACTGCTACTCATACTAGCCAGGGGTGTAATTAGGATACAGCTGTTGCCAAATGTGGACAATGAGGGTTGAGAGCAGACGAAGAGATTGGAAGCAGATGAAGAGATTGGAAGCAGACGAAGAGATTGGAAGCAGACGAAGACATAAGAAGCAGACGAAGAGATAAGAAGCAGACGAAGAGATAAGAAGCAGACGAAGAGATAAGAAGCAGACGAAGAGATAAGAAGCAGACGAAGAGATAAGAAGCAGACGAAGAGATAAGAAGCAGACGAAGAGATAAGAAGCAGACGAAGAGATAAGAAGCAGACGAAGAGATTGGAAGCAGACGAAGAGATTGGAAGCAGACGAAGAGATAAGAAGCAGACGAAGAGATCAGAAGCAGACGAAGAGATAAGAAGCAGACGAAGAGATAAGAAGCAGACGAAGAGATTGGAAGCAGACGAAGAGATAAGAAGCAGACGAAGAGATAAGAAGCAGACGAAGAGAGGTTACGACCAATCACGGCGGAGCGTCCGAGGTCAGGCTGGGTCGTGAACCGTCTGAAATGCCTCATTACAGTAGTTCTACAGTCAAGCTCCTCCCAGCCAGGTCAGGCCGCAGTCACAGCGTCCCGGGTCAAGTCAGGTCGGAGTGGGTCGGGCATACCCCCACAGGCTGCGTCGATGGCCCGGTGCGACCGAAATACCTTCGGCCAAGTTCCCTAACAGCCTAACAGACACCAAACAGCCATTAAACAAACAGCTGTTAATTAATGCACAGACATATGACTTTAAATGTAATTCGCAAGTAGCCTAGCCTACCCTAACCAGACCATCCTAGCAAGAGTTTTTAGAAGTAGGATGAGGTAGAGGGATGATAATGACTTAATTAGGATGATATAATTAATTATATGATAAAAATGAGCTGAACCGTAATTAAGGGGCTAATTACCATTGAGAGGTATGGCAACCAGTGGGCATAAGGCTAGCCAGCTAAATTGCAATCTGCAATCGTTGCATTTAGGTCTATATGGCTTCAAATCAATTAATTTAGACCTAAATGAGTTTATGTAGACCTAAATAAGCTTCCATTTAGAGCTAAATAAACGACCGGCCTCGAGCACATGGCCCCAGGCACATGGCAGGCCTCTGAAGCCGGCTCAAATCTTTCGCCGATTTAAGCTCAATTCGACACATAATTAAGGATATTTTCATGCAGAAACGTCCCTAATTACGTAATTAAGATCCGAGAGGCGATTCCATACGAAATATTTAATTATATTACCCGGTTTCAGTTGAAATAAGGCGTTTGTTTACACGGCCATCGAACTGGGGATGATGATCATGACGTCACAACACCAGCCCCCCATGTGTAATCTCCCTTATTTTGAGGCTGTGCGCGCGCGTAAGCGAGATTTTACGCACTCCAACGATAAAATACGCATTTTGGTTGTTATATAACGCAATTTCATTGTTTTTAACATGATAATATTCGTTAAATTGCCTATTTTTGACTGTTTTTAAACTTGGTTTACAGTACAGCCCTCTCAAATGCGTTTTCGTAATATTTTAATAATGTTTCTTACATATCTGACATTGTTAATAATGATAATGATAATGATAATCAGTATTTAAAAGAAAAAATATAATATCTATTGTTTTTATTTTGTTTGATGAATAATTAATACATATTCATTGACTAATTATACATGTTATTTCGACGAATCTTCGAGGTACTACAGTCTTGTAGAAGACAATTATTCAACCTATTATATAGAGGCAAAGCCAATTGTAATTACACACCCACGATTTTGCTTTTTCGTAATATTTCGATAATGTTTCATATAAATTAAACCATTTATAATCATATGATGGCGATATAATCAGTCTTTAAAGCTTAAATTTATTTATTATAAGTATTTTATTAAGTTTTATATAAAAAATTATGTATTTATTGACAAATTATAAATATAAATTTGATCAGTCTTTGAATCACTATGGTCTTACAGGATTGCAACAATGGGTGCTCCAATAACATATTTCTACATTTTCAAGGTCAACTACATTTTCAAGGTCAATTTTGACAGCTGGGCTATCAATCGATGGCTTTTAAATTGGTCTTATCAAAAGGCATATTTGTATTTATATGATATACTGTACAGGTCATTTGACATAAAACACATATTCTTAATGGCTTCTGAAGATAATTGTAAATTAATGCAAAGGTATATTAGGCAGCAAATAAATGCTAATTGTTATGGGAAAATTTAAAGTATATTTCAAATATTTCATGACTGACCCATGGATGGGATGTAACCCACTGAATTAACTTTAACTTTAACTTGAGCAATAATTAACATTAAAATTAATTAGATTTAATCTGACATCAAGACTTTTTTTCCCTAATTTCAGGGTAAGAGGGGCCTTTGTGACTATCCCACCACCTAGTGGTGTGATGATGGAACTCAGCTTTATAAAGCTTACTTTATTCCTTTCCACAGCCCTTGGGACCATTGTTCAGAGGTGAAGAGAAGGACCCACAAATTTAAGGGAATCAGTTCTCCTGTGATTGCTGCCTGGGTCCTCTGGTTAGAAGCCATCTTACCCTCTGGAAGTTAAAGCTCTTGGAAGTTCAATTTCTGCTGTTTTATGGAAGCTTTGTGACAAGATTGGTGTCTGCTGTGCCTTGCAAGTGTTTGTGCTGTTTCAAGTGGTGATGGCTGACACTTCTTGGCTGCTGTTTGTGAAGGATTCAAGCTTGGCTGTGCTGGTGGAATATGCCCAATGACTGCTTGATTTTGATACTACAGAATTTAAGGAGCTTAAGTTTTGCCTTAGGGCTTCCATACTTAAGGAATTGCAAGGATTTGTGGGACTACATTGTATAAAGCATAATTTACTATGTTTAACTTTCCTAGAGTTAATTAACTTGGTTTAATATTTTCATAATTCCCCTTGGCTTTGTTGCTGTGTAGTCATTCAGTGTTTGTGTGTATTTATAGGAAGTTCTGTGCTTTCCTCTGTTTTCCAGTTTCTGGAAGTGGGGAAGTTAGATAAGTCCAGTAAGTGCCTAGTCTCATGGTAACTTTAAGTTTTATAACTGGATCCTAAATATTTCATATTTAATTCCCTATTTTTCCTTTTTGATTTGAAGTTTTTCCCCTCTATTCTCTCAATAGCAATCTTTTGGTTTTCCATAATGCAATTGAAGAGAATTTTTATTTATTGTGAATCTGTTGCCTTTTAAGTGTACAGCAAAACCTGAATCTTCTAATGACCATTGTAATTATCTCTGGTATATTCATTTATTTAAATATCTTTATCCAGAGAACTTTGTAATACCTCAGTTTTTATATTGTCATTTAAATGAGTCTTACACTTGGAATTACCAGTTTTATTATTATATGAATCTCAATCACTTCTTGCCATGTGTACAACTTAACAATCTTGGAAGACTTTTGTAATTACCTCTATATTTTCATAGTTTTTTGTTACTGAAGTGTTACCAAACTATTTTTAAACCTTTTTCCTAACCTTGTACATTGTGATTTTTAGTGTTAAATGTATGAACTATCTAAAAGCTGCTTTAATTCTTAGCTTTTGTATTTTACTAATGAGTTACTGGTTCTTAAGTGTTCAAACTGAAATGTTTTAAGTTTATATTTTCTGTTAATTGGTTTTATAGTTGCTGTTTAACTTCGTCATTTTTAGACAATTTATGAACTGTTTATATTCTTGTTAAGAGTTCCTTTTATGCAAACTTGAAGTATTGCACTATCAAACTGTTTTGCATTGTATTGTACTTTTAATAAAACTAAAGTTAAATTTTTTACTATTTTTACCCTTTTGTCTCATAAAATGAGTAAACCATGCTGTCAAAGCAAATCTACCACAGGGTTAAAGGGTCACTGGCGAGATCTTGGAGTGAGGACTGTAGTTTGTGAATGGCCCAAGAGACTAGTTTACTTGTAAAGATTCTCAAAGGTGTAATAGAAAGGTGATGCCTTTTATAAAAGGTACAGAAAAGCCTGAATCACCTTGCTGAGTCTACTGCAAGAAAAATTAGCTAAATCTTGCAAGAAATTGATGGAAAAATACCTTTTATATAAGGTGCAGAAGAGCCTGAATCGCCTTGCTCATTGTCTGAAACTACTGAAAGAAGTTGGCTAAATCTTTCAAGAAATACCTTTTACTACAAGAAAATGGCTTAATCTTTCAAGAAATCCCTTAACTTGGTAGTCACATGCATAGCTCAACCTGTTTAGTGAAATAAGCTTAACTTTGGTTTTGTATAGAGCTTTTCTTAAAATCAAATTTTAGCTCTAAAGACTCCACAGCTATGCCCTGTAGCTGTAGTATGTACGAAGCAAGGATTTCCTTTGAAAGCTGACAAATTTGAGTTTATCATTTGTGGTTAAGGTTTGTAAGTATATGGGGTAGGAAAGTTGTTCCTCAAACCCCTATATTACCATACCTGAGCTTGAATGTTCAACTGACTATGAATACAAATTAGTTTACACAACTACTATACCTTCCAAGGAATTTTCAAGTTAATGGTATAAATAAGTTTGCATTACATTTCTACAAGAACTATAAGTGGCCTCAGCTGTAGTTGTCACGTTTTTATAAAGTGACAGTCATAACTTGAAATGAGTTTCATATCCTGAATGTTAATTGGAACTACAGTATGATTTAAGTTTCAAGTCAGAACACAAGTCTCTTAAGTTATTAAATGCTAAGTATTGTGATTTTAGGTCCTTTTTACACAGGATACCTATAGATGGAGAAATTCATGACATTTGGCAAAGGTTTGACTGAATACATCAAGAACCATCAAAATTTTAAGCAAAAATATTAGAGTAAAACCTTTTTACTTCAAGGCAAAAATTCATGAGTAAATTGATTAGCTTTTTCAAGCCTTATCAATATAAATACACATTCATTTCTCATATCTTCCACTCATTTGAAATCATAATTATGTAATTTAACTTTTTAAAACAAGTGGAAATGAAATTTTTTGGCGCCTTATCGAAGCTTTCAGAAACAATGTGAAGTCATTGAGCAGAGTACAGTTCATTAGTTCAGATTTCTCATCATTTCAACCATTGCAAAGGAGATCTGGTATAAATGTCCTCTTGGAGAGAGAGAGAGAGAGAGCAGTCAGTAAAGTTATTTTTAGATCCACTGCGTTCGTACGTAACGTTTTTGATCCTGACTTCAGCTTTAGTTATGTCATTATCGTAACTATCATTGCAATATTTGTGATTAAAAGTAAATTACTTAAATTGAATATGAATAATTATTAGAGTAAGGATTACCTTAGCTTACAGTTATGGGACGACATCGGGAGACGAAATCAAAGCTATTTAAGTATTACGAACTAAAGGCAGCTGCTGTTACGCAAGCCTCCTGCCTACCCCACCCCAACCCCTAGAGGCCCCGGGGGAACCCTTACCCCACCAACACAAACACCCAAGCCTTCTAATGCCTGAAAATCAACCTGAGAGAGAGAGAGAGTTGGTAATGGGGACAGAGAGTGAGAGAGAGAGAGAGAAAGACACAGAGTTGAGGAGTAGAGAGAGAGAGAGAGATTGGTAATAGGGACAGAGAGTGAGAGAGAGAGAAAGACACAGAGAGAGAGTTGAGGAGTAGAGAGAGAGAGAGAGAGAGAGAGAGAGAGAGAGTTGGTAATGGGGACAGAGAGTGAGAGAGAGAGAGAGAGTGAGAGAGAGAGTTGGTAATGGGGACAGAGAGAGAGAGAGAGAGAGAGAGAGAGAGAGTTGGTAATGGGGACAGAGAGTGAGAGAGAGAGAGAGAGTGAGAGAGAGAGTTGGTAATGGGGACAGAGAGAGAGAGAGAGAGAGAGAGAGAGAGTTGGTAATGGGGACAGAGAGAGAGAGAGAGAGAGAGAGAGAGAGAGAGAGAGAGAGAGAGAGAGAGAGAGAGAGTGAGAGAGAGAGAGAGAGAGTTGAGGAGTGGGGACAGAAAAAGAGAGAGAGTTGGGAGTGTGGACAGAGAGAGAGAGAGAGAGAGAGAGAGAGAGAGAGAGAGAGAGAGAGAGAGAGAGAGAGATTGATCCAACACACTTGATTCTCCAGAATTGGGAAAGTGCAGCCAACTCTGACTTCGATTTCCAATAAAACACGGACAAACGTAAACGAAATCAACTTCAAAACAAACACGGACACAATAACCGTAAACAAACGCAGGCAAAAACACACTTAAAACCAAAAACAAACGTAACAAACGCAACAAACACGAGCAAAGGAGGAATAAAAGGAGGAAAAGGGGTGAGCCTTTACAGAGGCAAATCTCGCACACTACTACTAACGGCCGTAACCTTCCACCACGTGGACTCGCTAGTGTCATATTTGAGTGTAATTAATGTCGTGTTTGAGTGTAATTAATAGGTAAGTAATCAGTTTTAAGTTTTAATTACAATCCAAGTTGTTAATTACGTTGCTGTAATTAAATGTAATGAGTGAATACGGTCGCCTGAGCGGCCCAAATGATAAAAAGCTCTTCAAAATAGGAGTCACAAGGTCAGACAATAGGGTCCCCCAATCTGCCTTTATACCTAATTACGGCGAACTTGTAACCAGTAATTTTAAGTACTAGCTGTTTTTTTTAAGTACCAGCTGTTTTCTTCTACCCAAATGATAGAAAGTTCTTCAAATTATGACTTACAAGGTCAGACAATACTGGCCCCCACTTGCCTCTATACCTAACTATTGTAACCAGTAATTTTAAGTACTAGCTGTTGTTTTTAAGTACTATCCGTTTTCTTCTACACTTTTAGGGCTGCTGGTAATGGAGGTGAGTTTGCTTATTGTCGGCCAACTGTTATTTGCCCCTTAACTCTGCTCAACAGTAAAGGGGGACTGGGAAATTGGGGTGTTTTTGGGTTGGGGGTGGGGAACACAGGGTAATTCTAAGTACTAGCTCCATTCCTGTTTTTACCTTGGCAACTGGTTTTTGTATACTTTTAGGGGTTCTGATACTGGCGGTGCATCTGTTGTCGGCCAAATGGAATGTCCCTTCGCCGTGTTTAGTACTGGCCCCGGGGGCGTGGGAACACAGGGTAATTCTAAGTACTAGCTCCACACCTGTTTTTACCTTGGAAACTGGTTTTTTTCTACACTTTTAGGGCTGCTGATACTGGCGGTGCATCTGTTTGTTGTCGGCCAAATGGAATGTCCCATCGCCGTGTTTAGTACTGGCCCGGCGGCGGGGGTACCCATACGTTGACAAGTTATTGCACTTGGTGGATGGACTTCAGGGGTTAACTGCAGGTTAATGACATTCGTGCGGCAAAAATTGAAGGGAAATCCATAATTGGCAACCAAAAAACCGTAGGAAAAAATCAAGTTAGAAGGAAATTTCAATTTTGGATCTTTCACAATTTCTTGAAATTTTAATGAAATTTTAATAGGCTGGCCAGGATTAGGTTAGGATTTTTGGGCGAGCCTTCGTCTAGCATAGGTCAGGCCAGCCTATTCAGTATTCCTATATATTTTGAATGAACCTCTTCTATAAAATGCAAGAAAAACCATATTTTTTTGGATTTGTCACAATTTTTATCAATTTTAATGAATTTTTTTATAGACTAGTCAGGGTTAGGTTAGGATTTTTGGGTGACCCTTCATCTAGCATAGGTCAGGCCAGCCTATTCACTGTTCCTATATATTTTTCAATTAAATCCTTCTGTAAAATGCAAGAAAAATCATATTTCTTCAGATTCGTCACAATTTATAGAAATTTTAATGAATTTTTTATAGGCTGGCCAGGATTAGGTTAGGATTTTTGGGCGAGCCTTCATCTAGCATAGGTCAGGCCATCCTATTCACTATTGTCATACTCTCACCTCCTTTGACCTATTTCTAACGAACGAGGGATTACTTTTCTGTACTTTCATGTATATTACTACTTTTCATTTTGATTTTTACAATGATAAAGAAGCCATGAAAAGACGCCCCCTCAGTACCTAATTGTCACTGACCTTCGGACGTAACTTTGGGGTCATTGAAGGACGTAACTTTGGGGTCACTTAAGGATCTAACTTTGGTTCATCACAGTGCTGTAAGCACCATTAACTGGATGCCTATTCCTGCTGTTAGCCCCGTACTTGATGCAGCATCAAGTTACGGCACTGAAAAAGCACTGTAAGATCGAATCCGCCATAAAGCCGCAAACGTCGTTTCAGTATGGAATTCACGGCACCTTGCGATTAATTTATCTGAGGGGAAATATAATGAATAACTTCACTATTTTGGAAATAAGTCCAAAGAAGAATATAATTGATATAGAAAAATGAAGCATTTCTAAGTTATAATTCCCTGTGAGTGGAAGTTATAGTGAATTTGATATTACTGTAAATGTTTTTCATGTAATTGTAATGATTGCTAATTTCCATCATTTCTATTGTCAAGTTCTTGGTTGTTAATTTCTCAGCCTCTGGACCCTGCGTCTCTCAGCTACTTTTCTGTGCGAAATATGATCTTTGTAGTAAATTGCAGTACATCTGGGCAGTTTGCAATCTTATCTGCACAAATTTTGTATTAGACTTTTGTGTAACAAAGCACAAAACATTAAATGGGTTGAAGAAGATATTTTCAGTGCCATGAATGTTTCAGTAAAATAAGAATATGTAAGAATCTACAATAATTGTTAGACGTGTGAAATTTTTTAGCCTGAGGAAGGTAAATGAAATCTATAAGAAACACAGTTATCATTGCATGTGGTTTATCGACTATTGCAACGGTTAATTTTGAGAAAGTTCCAAGCCCGTGCAATGCACGTTTGTCAAAGCTTGAATTTTGACTTACATTTAGTTTTTGTAATATGATAAGAATTGTGAACTGTTGCCAGAGTTTGACAATAATGACTTGAATGACTAAGGTTTTCCTTTTCTTCAACAGATGGTGGATCAGGTCAAGAAAAGCTGTTAAAGTGACCTCAGTTCTACCCCCGACCTTATTCCGCATGGCCGTTAACAGGGGACCGTCCAAATTTCACACCTTTTAGGTAAGTGTGATTGTCAATACAGTTGTAGTAATTTGGACTGGAGATTACTTTCCAATTGGATGCTAGTTAAAGGTTATCCTGTGTTTAGGGATTACCCGTCAGGGGTTAGGCATGGGTGACGATAGCCCCAAAGGCGTTAAGCTTCGACAGTGACGTATGCCATACCTCGTCCCCAGGGGATACCGTACTGCAATTTTCAAAGACCTCCACAAGATTGTTTTCGCAGACAGGAATTTTTGGCTGGGCTAAACGACTGTAGGATTATCCTCGATCATTTTAGACGCTGCCTTCCTCTGATTGTATTTGATTGTATTTTTGTATTGCATAGTTCAATGATTTTCCTGAAGAAATACATTACGAAATTGCTTCTCAGGTTGGAAAATGTGCCGGTCGAATTAGATAGGTTCTGCTTTATTATACAATGAAACAGAACCTACCTAATGATGGTTTTTGGGGGCATAGCACATACTTTCCAAGGTGTCTTTAGGCATTATAGACAAGCAGGCATTTGTCATACTTTGGTTTTAAAAGTAATTATTACATAAGTAATATGATTTTTTGTGGTTTTGTAAGCATAGTGTGGCAAGAGGCTTGGTTAAAATTAAGCAACCAGGCCCTCCTTTAATCCGGCTGACATAGTTTACCTTACTAGTTTTTAAAAGGTGGACGTTTAACCTATGTATTTTTGGAGCAAAAGCACTATAGTTATTAATTCTTGTAGGCCGTTCAGACTGTCAGTAATTTGTGGTGATGTCTGTAGCTTACGTCTCTCAACTGCTCCTACTTTGCTTGGGGTCGTCTTTGGCAGTTTGTCTTGCATGTAGGGCTCTAGGCCTGTCGTGGTTTCTTTTTCTTGGGAACCTGCATTGAATTTGTTAGGAGGTACCACGAAAGAGTGGTGATATGTCAAACAATCTTGAGGGGAAGTCAGTCACACAATGCTATTTAACCTAATTTAATCTACAAATTGTGTTACTTACAAACAGGGAGCTACTATGTATGTAATTCCTGTGTACAGTGCTGTTTTTGGATGGAACCCTACCTACCCTCAATCCAGAGAACACACACGCAGTTAATTTGACAATTATGAATGCACAAACACTTTTTTTCTTTAACCTTAGTCCTACACAACACAGTCAGTACAGTAACTATTACACCCAAGGCAAATCCAAAGCTCTGCTTGTGAGTCATTCAAATCACTTGGCTATTTCCTCAATTTGAGCTTGAGCACAGCAAGAATTTGTCTTTATATATATATATATATATATATATATATATATATATATATATATATATATATATATATATATATATATATATATATATATATATATATGTTTAACCAGTTCATTGTACATTGACTCGTTATCTCAAAGAATGTCACACTCTTACCCTATCTAAATTTTCTCAAGTTTTTTTTTTCACTTTTGCATACTCAAAGGCTTCAATTCACCAAGCTTCAGTCAATTCATTTAACAAGAGACAAGGGGCGGACTTCCTCAGAACATCCCTGTGGCGAGAAGTCCGTTATTAAACAAGAGTAGTGAATGATGGCTAGTTGCTGCAAATAAATCAAATCACATTAATTCATTAACATTTTTTAAAAATCAGGATATTATTTTTTACTGTGTCCCTTCGGCCTTGAAGAGGCATTATTTCGCTCCTTTTGTTGAAGAATGATTTTTAGGTCTGTTAGAACTACTGTGACAGCTTTTAGCTTAAATTTTGCCAAAATATAGTAGATAAATAGTTTTCATTCATCTGCATGCCATATGATGGCACATTCCTTTACAGAGTTCAAAGGAAGTGTTGGTTTTTGCAGGATTCTATGTATGTGGTGAAAGCTTACATATTAACAGTTTCGGGGAAGCTCCATGTTTTGTAGAAAGCTGAACCTAAAAAAAATTATCATTCTTGGTAAAAGGTGATTGTCTTTGAATGGAGTTGTTAGATTGCTAATGCTTTTAATACATATGGATCTAGTTTGTCGTACGATACTTTTTCAGCATTTTCATACAGTTTTCTCTTGTCCTGTGTTAGTGTTCAGCCGTGGCCGTGTTTAGGGTACGCTAATCACCCCATTGTATGTGAAGACTGGTCCGCTGTCCTTTTATGCTCGCTCCGCTGAAGGACCTCAAGAAGAAGATGGTGAGTGTTCAATTCATCTTGTTTTTTTCATAATTTTCTTCTTTTTTATCTTACAGTATTCAAATTATGATAGGAATCAGTGCCTCTACTTAACAGACACTTTATGATCCACCTTTCTGATAAGTAACAAAGTCTGTTAAGTAACAGACCCTATAATATTTCCTAGATTTCTGGTTCAGGAACACAGACTGTTCTGAAGCCTATACTTGAATACTTTCCAGATTTATGATAAGTAACAGTCTGTTAGGTACAAAGAGCCTACTTATACCCTGCACTGGAGTATTTTACAGATTTCTGGTAAATAACAGAGTCTGTTAAGGACTTGGCCACTTTCTAGATGTCTTACAGCTAACAAGAAGACCACATGGTACCTAAACTGACCTGTAATTTACACTGAACATCAAATTGAAGAGGTTTATTTAAGAATGGTAGCCAGGAATACTGTAGAACACAGTACACACAGCTGCTCTTGTGACAAGAGTGCTGTGTCATAAAACACATTAAAAGTTCTTATAGCCTGAAGGCTTCATCGACCTATGAGTGCTGTGTCAAAATTTGAAATTATTTGACTAGGTTTACCCTATATTTTAGATGTTGCATAGTTTTTTTGTGGATTTGATTAACGGCAACACAAAATCTATGCGGTTGCTAATGTTGACAAGAGTGCATGTGATTTGTAAGGCTGGAATGTTACTTCTGTTGTATTAAGTTGATGAAACCAGATTCTAAATGATAATTAGTTGAATTAAGTTTGGCTTTCACTAGTCAGCCAGTTTGTTTCAGGATACACCATCTCTGAAACTCTGTATATACGTTTTAAGCAAAGATTGAGCAAATTTAGCTTAATCATTATATCAGGTTAGATGGGAAGTGTCCTCTTCACTCTCTTCTGGACCTTTGGCCTGAATTTCCATGTGGTTGATATTTCATTCATACCATTTTTGTCATGATTAAAGGTTTTATAGCTCTCCTGTTGGTCCTTATCGTGCTAATTTGCATACTTACTTTACTGGCTTACAAGTACTTTTTCCTGTCACGTTTCCCATTTGTAATGAAAAGCTCCAGCCATGAATCTTATTATAGCATTTTGTGGTCACACTCCTTTTTAAGGTCGGATTCTCTTTCTTGCTCCTCGCCAAATACCCAAATACCCATTTTAGAATACGGTGTATTCAGAGTACTGAACTTCTCTAAGGCCTGGAATTCTGACGACAAAAATGTTTCCACAGTGCAATGTACACAGCTGGGCCAACTTCCCACTGGTGTGGAATTTGCAGTGATATCTCCAGAAAACTATTGTCTGTCTCTCTGCACTTTTTTCTGTCCGCACTTTTCTGTCTGCCCCCAGATCTTAGAAACTAGTGAGGCTAGAGGGCTGCAATCATCAAATTTACATACCAAATTGCAGCCCTCTAGCCTCAGCAGTTTTTATTTGATTTAAGGTTAAAGTCAGCCGTAATTGTACTTCTGGCTACAATATAGGATATGCCACCACCAGGCTATGGTTGAAGTTTCATGGGCCGCGGCTCAAACATCATTATGCCGAAACCACCGAAAGACAGATCTGTTTTCGGTGGCCTTGATTATTATACGCTGTCGCAACTGTACAGAAAAGTCGATTGTGCTGAAGAAACTTTGATTGCAGAAAGCTGGTGTAGATTTTGAACTGAATTGTGACATCAATAAATTCCTTTATATGAAACAGACAATAATCAGCTACAGCAGGTTAGCCCACAGGACATTTTG
Source organism: Macrobrachium rosenbergii (assembly GCA_039081455.1). Taxonomy (NCBI): domain Eukaryota; kingdom Metazoa; phylum Arthropoda; class Malacostraca; order Decapoda; family Palaemonidae; genus Macrobrachium; species Macrobrachium rosenbergii. The sequence continues at coordinate 302,372 of JANJGK010000776.1, forward strand.
GCTCTCAATACAAAAAGAGATTATAGCATTTATTTCATCTCACCTGAGAATTGGGAAAACTTGCTGGACAGGTTAATTAATGGCCACTTTCCTGACCCAGTTCCTCTCTGACAGAAGACAGTAAATGATAAGTATTGGACACAAATCCCTTCATTTTGTCAGAATCTTTTGACATTTTCAGCATCTTTAGTGATAAAGCTTTTACAAATCTATATCAGATGGAATGATTTGATCTTAATTGCTTGTATGAAACCAAACCAATGATTCTTTAGTTTAGCTGACTGGTTGAATACAAAAGCCTATTTTTTTTTCCTTCCAGTCACCAGAAATTGCGTTCTGTTCAGACTGAATTTTTCAACCAGTTCCCGAGAACTTTGCATATGGCAATTCGTTGTAGTTTTTCTCTTTTTCTTTCCTGTTATTGTGGTAAACAATGAGGTACCCAGTCCTGAGTCTCAGTGGATGCTTAGTGCACCCTTCAGTTGCTTTCAGTACCTGCTGTAACTTTCAGATTAAGTTTTATGGTACGTTAACATCACCTATATTGAATGGTCTCTTGATGTACCCTCTCCCTTTGTTGTGGTACTTTTGAAATGCCTTTCCAGGAACCACAGATTTGTGGTGTCATCTCCACAGTATTTGCTTGGTGTTTCTGTGGTTGGTTACCCAGTCATAAATACTGGTTTCTTTAACATAGAGTGAAATTGATAGTTGCCAGCATTAGCCACTTTTCAGAGCCCTTCCTGAAGCACTTCCTCCAGTATTTAGAGTTTATCCCTCTTATGAATTTTACTCTGGAGTAAGTCCCACTTTCCATTGTAAATGAATATTGTCAAACTTTCCAGATGGTTATTTGTCATTGACTAGTTCTAGTTTTCTGGAAAAGAAAACTATTGTGCCGGCTTTGTCTGTCCATCCGTACTTTATTCTGTCTGCACTTTTTTCTGTCCGCCCTCAGATCTTAAAAACTGCTGAGGCTAGAGGGCTGCAAATTGGCATGTTGATCATCCACCCTTCAGTCATCAGACATACCAAATTGCAGCCCTCTAACCTTAGGAGTTTTTATTTTATTCAAGGTTAAATTTGGCCATAATCATGCTTCTGGCAACAATATAGGACAGGCCACCACCGGGTCGTGGTTAAAGTTTCGCTTCTCATTAGATTGTGAGAATACAGGGTTTTTAGTTCCATTATTTCACTCTTTGCAAATGTCATTTCTCCATTTTATTATTTATATTTTTGTCCACTTCATATCTTCATGTTTCCTAGTCCAGGTTTTTGTCCAGAGCTATTTCTTTCTTTCTTCTACTCCTCCTTCTATGTCATTTTTCTCTGTTCTTATTCTTTTCATTGTCTTTCTTCATCCTCCTTTCATTTTCAGTGCAATTCCCTTTTATATCTTTACTTCTCATCTAAATAAAACCTGTGTTTCAGGGTTTTCAATTGTATGTTGTCAACTCTACTCTTTGTTTCTTAAACAATGCAGGAAGCAACTTGAATGGTTGGTTCTGGTTGAAATACTCTACTGCTTCTTCTATCCTGAAAACCAACACTCTGGCCTTCCTTGTGTGATCATTGAGGTCTTTTCCTACTGCAGGCAGTCTGCGGTTTATAGTGGGGGTTCCGTTCCGATGCCGCGTCGTAAGCCAAAAATCGTCATAACCTCAAAATCGTCGTAACCCAAAATGTCATTGCAAGTTGTAAGAAAACCATACGTTTAATCCTGCATTTATATTGAATTTTTCATAAAAAGCCCTCCAAATTTTGACCATTCTGCCGTTTGGGAACCATATTTTTCCTGTCGGGTCGGCGTCGTTATCCCGGGACGTGCGCTGTAACCCAGGAAATAATTTTTGACGGATATACTTAAAGAGCGTCGTAAGCTGGGAATGTTGTAAGTCGAGTCTGTCATAACTTGGGGACTGCCTGTGCTAGTTTGTCCTCTAGAAAGTGGCGTGACCTTTCCCACACTTCTCATTTTACTCTCTTGGTCTGCTGTTCATTGTATATACAATGAAAAAGACACTTGCAGTTCCCTTTCTTCCAAAACTTGGCACTGTCTTCATAATCCTTTCATTTAGATGTCCCTTTTCTAACACATTATCTGCTATTTCTTCGTTTGAAGCATTTCTCCAGAATTGACGTTTGTTGCGACCTCTTTATTGTTATTTGTATTTGATCCTGGTTCTTTGACTTGAAAAAGTAATGAACGGCTTCTTGCTTGCATTTTTACACCCCTGCGCTTTCCTGCCATTGCTCAGACAAGGTCATTGAAGGTAGCTTTTAGGTATAATTCTCTGTACTGAGGAAAGTGGCCTTTCCAAAGAGCTTGAGACTTCTGTGCTTACCCCTGAATCAGTTCAATATAGTCAGTAGCAAAAGGTCATTATTCAGGTCATCACATATCTGGTACTTTCTCTGTTGCTTTCTCTCTCTCCACTCTCTTCTGTTTCTTGCACTTTCCACAGAAACCCTGTCTGTTCTGGGTCTGTGTCAGGGCTGTTTTTGTATGATACCTGTTTTCTGGGTCTTCAGAATGACCTCCTTTTGTTTCCATCTCTCTCTCTCTCTCTCTCTCTCTCTCTCTCTCTCTCTCCCTTTTTTCATGCCTAGCCAAAACCTCCCATCTGGGCACGTGGCCGAGAAAGTAAACGTGCCCTCTCCTAATCCTAATGGTTTTCAAACTTTCTGTCATCAATTCTTTGAAAAATTGCTTCATTTTTCAATCCCTGTACAGTTTTGGGTTCTTTTAATACTTGAATATTTTAATATTTTACTTAAATTTTTGTTTACTTATTAATTTGTAGAAGTATTTGATTTTCTAATAGCTGATGTTATCCTGTCTTTTGTATCTCTCATTCTGTGACTTCTTTCGAATGAACACCTTCATGTTCTTTGGATGCTTGATTTTGAAGTCAGTGGCCCCTTCGGTGGATTTGTTTCATATGAATAATAATAATAATAATAATAATAATAATATAATAATAATAATTTTACAGCAATCAAAAATACATTTTCAGTATTTTTCTCTTTTCAAGAAGCTTCCATTTCATTAAATGCTTGTGTTTCCTTCCCAAAATACTGTTCATCATTACCCATCGAATTCCACACTTGGTCCCTCAGTTCTCAGGTATTGAACTTGTATACAACATGTTTCTGTCATTGCTTTTGCTACAATGTATACAACATGTTTCTCACATTATTTTTGCTACAGCGTATGCAACATGTTTCTGACATTATTTTTGCTGCAATGTATACAACATGTTTCTGGCATTATTGTTGCTCCAATGTTTACAACATTATGTTTGCTACAGTGTATACAACAGGTTTCTCACATTATAGTTGCTACAGTGACGCGTATTTAATCCTCACTGGTCTGATTCAGTGATGAGCACAGACAGTGTCACCATCACTCATTCCTCCCACGTCTTCTTATCCTTCCTTCCTCCCTTCCATCACGGTAAGATTCACCATTCCAATAAAGTAGGGGGTATCGCCCATTTTTTAAATTAAATACATTATATATAGCAGACATTAGATTCGTGTATTCAAAATGCAGCTCTAATGCTTCAGAGAGAGAGAGAGAGAGAGAGAGAGAGAGAGAGAGAGAGAGCGACAGAGAGAGAGACAGAGAGAGATTCCCTTGAATATAAACACTATTTCATTTTGTTCCTTTTAACATCGACAGATTGAAAGAAATTGTATCAGAATTACAGACAATTAACTAAAAATCTTTGAGAATGAGAGAGAGAGAGATTCAGGGAGAGAGAGAGAGAGATTCAGGGAGAGAGAGAGAGAGATTCAGAGAGAGAGAGAGAGAAACTGTAATGAATTTCATATAGATTTGAAAGAAGAAAGGCAGCAATAACCCCTCTTTAAATGTCTGAGACTCTCTCTCTCTCTCTCTCTCTCTCTCTCTCTCTCTCTCTCTCTCTCTCTCTCTCTCTCTCTCTCCCAGTTCCTTTAATAGGTAAATAACCACCCCAGACCCCCCCCTCCTAAGTGACCACAACCAACCACAGTCGACCACCTACCAAGTACATATTTTCAATACTCTCTCTCTCTCTCTCTCTCTCTCTCTCTCTCTCTCTCTCTCTCTCTCTCTCTCTCTCTCTCTCTCAGTTCCTTTAATAGGTAAATAACCACCCCAGACCCCCCCTCCTCCTAAGTGACCACAACCAACCACAGTCGACCACCTACCAAGTACATATTTTCAATACTCTCTCTCTCTCTCTCTCTCTCTCAGTTCCTTTAAGGACTTGGCCACTTTCCAGATGTCTTACAGCTAACAAGAAGACCTCATAGTTCCCTACAATAACTTGTAACTTGCAGAAGTTTCAGCTGTCTGTTGCAAAATACCTTCCATATTTGCTTTCTGAAATTAGTATTATTTTCTGTTACCTTCAGACCTAGAAGTCTGTCGCTACAGCACTTACGCACTTTAAAGTGTGTGCTCCTTGATTTCACAAGGCATGGGGTTTGTGTGGGTGGGTTGGTTTGGGGTTGGGACAGAGGTTATGTAGGCTGAAAGTTACAAGCAACTGGACCCTTGATGAATATTAAGGAAAATATTCTGGTAAGTTGTTCATAATTGAAGTTGGCACTTAACCTGATATAGGTACTGTGGTTCTAATTTCTTTCCTACCGCAGTCTGTTTGCCTGTAACTTTTGTCTGTGCATGCAAAGAGGGGTCCCATTGCAAGAAACAAAAAAAAAAAGCACAGTTATTGAGAGAGCATGAAAATGATAAAGTGTTTTCTCAAAGATCCAGAAAAATATAAGTTCAAATGACACACTTTTGAACAGGCTTCATAAGTGTCTTTAATTCAAGTGCAACTTAATGACACCTGTTAGGTGTGAATGTGCTTGTATTTCTGAAACATGACTCTACTGAAAGCTGTGAATTTTGTGATTACTTACAGTGTACAGTGCCCAGTGCATTGTACAGTGAAGCATTAACTTTCAGTAAACGCAATGCAAAATCTTACTCTACTTAATATATAAAAAAAGACACTATAAGTTCAGATAGCCTTCAGGCTTCACAGACCTGTGAATGGTGTGTCTAAATTTGAAATTACTGAACTAGATTGACCCTAATTTAGAGGTTACGTAGATTTTTGCCGATTTGATTAACAGCAACACAAAATCTATGCAATTGCTAATGTTGAAAAGAGTGCATGTGATTTATAAGGCTGGGATGTTACTTCTGTTGTATCAAGTTGATGAAACTAGATTCTAAATGATAATTAGTTGAATTCAGTCAGGCTTTCACTAGTCAGCCATTTTTTTTTTTTTTTTTTCAGGATACACCATCTCTGAAACTCTGTATATAAGTTTTAAGGAAAGATTTAGCAAATTTAGCTTAATCATTATATCAGGTTAGGTGGGAAGTGTCCTCTTCACTCTCTTCTGTACCTTTGACCTGAATTTTATAGCTCTCCTGTTGGTCCTTATCGCGCTAATTTGCATACTTCCTTTATTGGCTTACAAGTACTTGTTCCTATCACGTTTGTAATAAAGAGCTCCAGCCATGAATCTTATTATAGCATTTTGTGGTCACACTCCTTTTTAAGGCTGTGTTCTCTTTCTTTCTGCTCGCTAAATACCCATTTTAGAATACAGGGTATTCAGAGTACTGAACTTCTCTAAGGCCTGGAATTCTGACGACAAAAATGTTTCCACAGTGCAATGTACACAGCTGGGCCAACCTTCCCACTGGTGTGGAATTTGCAGTGATATCTCCAGAAAACTATTGTCTGTCTCTCTGCACTTTTTTCTGTCCGCACTTTTCTGTCTGCCCCCAGATCTTAGAAACTAGTGAGGCTAGAGGGCTGCAATCATCAAATTTACATACCAAATTGCAGCCCTCTAGCCTCAGCAGTTTTTATTTGATTTAAGGTTAAAGTCAGCCGTAATTGTACTTCTGGCTACAATATAGGATATGCCACCACCAGGCTATGGTTGAAGTTTCATGGGCCGCGGCTCAAACAGCATTATGCTGAAACCACCGAAAGACAGATCTGTTTTCGGTGGCCTTGATTATTATACACTGTCGCAACTGTACAGAAAAGTCGATTGTGCTGAAGAAACTTTGATTGCAGATTTGATTTGAGAAAGCTGGTGTAGATTTTGAACTGAATTGTGGCATCAGTAGATTCCTTCATATGAACGGACAATAATCAGCTACAGCAGGTTAGCCCACAGGACATTTTGGCTCTCAGTACAAAAAGAGATTATAGCATTTATTTCATCTCACCTGAGAATTGGGAAAACTTGCTTCACAGGCTAATTAATGGCCACTTTCCTGACCCAGTTCCTCTCTAACAGAAGACAGTAAATGATAAGTATTGGACACAAACCCCTTCATTTTGTCAGAATCTTTTGACATTTTCAGTATCTTAGTGATAAAGCTTTTACAAATCTATATCAGATGGAATGATTTGATCTTAATTGCTTGTATAAAACCAAACCAATGATTCTTTAGTTTAGCTGACTGGTTAAATACAAAAGCCTTTTTTTTTCCTTCCAGTCACCAGAAATTGGGTTCTGTTCGGACTGAATTTTTCAACCAGTTCCCGAGAACTTTGCTTACGGCAATTCTTTGTAGTTTTTCTCTTTTTCTTTCCTGTTATTGTGGTAAACAATGAGGTATCCAGTCCTGAGTCTCAGTGGATGCTTAGTGTACCCTTCAATTGCTTTCAGTACCTGCTGTAACTTTCAGATTAAGTTTTATGGTGCGCTAACATCACCTATATTAAATGGTCTCTTGATGTACCCTCTCCCTTTATTGTGGTACTTTTGAAGTGCCTTTCCAGGAACCACAGGTTTGTGGTGTCATCTCCACAGCATTTGCTTGGTGCTTCTGTGGTCAGTTACCTGGTCATAAATTCTGTCATTTTTTTTTTATTTCTCTGACATAGAGTCAAATGGATAGTTGCCAGTATTAGCCACTTTTCAGAGCCTTTCCTGAAGCACTTCCTCCAGTATTTAGAGTTTATCCCTCTTATGAATTTTACTCTGGAGTAAGTCCCACTTTCCATTGTAAATGAATATTGTCAAACTTTCCAGATGGTTATTTGTCATTGACTAGTTCTAGTTTTCTGGAAAAGAAAACTATTGTGCCGGCTTTGTCTGTCCATCCGTACTTTATTCTGTCTGCACTTTTTTCTGTCCGCCCTCAGATCTTAAAAACTGCTGAGGCTAGAGGGCTGCAAATTGGCATGTTGATCATCCACCCTTCAGTCATCAGACATACCAAATTGCAGCCCTCTAACCTTAGGAGTTTTTATTTTATTCAAGGTTAAATTTGGCCATAATCATGCTTCTGGCAACAATATAGGACAGGCCACCACCGGGTCGTGGTTAAAGTTTCGCTTCTCATTAGATTGTGAGAATACAGGGTTTTTAGTTCCATTATTTCACTCTTTGCAAATGTCATTTCTCCATTTTATTATTTATATTTTTGTCCACTTCATATCTTCATGTTTCCTAGTCCAGGTTTTTGTCCAGAGCTATTTCTTTCTTTCTTCTACTCCTCCTTCTATGTCATTTTTCTCTGTTCTTATTCTTTTCATTGTCTTTCTTCATCCTCCTTTCATTTTCAGTGCAATTCCCTTTTATATCTTTACTTCTCATCTAAATAAAACCTGTGTTTCAGGGTTTTCAATTGTATGTTGTCAACTCTACTCTTTGTTTCTTAAACAATGCAGGAAGCAACTTGAATGGTTGGTTCTGGTTGAAATACTCTACTGCTTCTTCTATCCTGAAAACCAACACTCTGGCCTTCCTTGTGTGATCATTGAGGTCTTTTCCTACTGCAGGCAGTCTGCGGTTTATAGTGGGGGTTCCGTTCCGATGCCGCGTCGTAAGCCAAAAATCGTCATAACCTCAAAATCGTCGTAACCCAAAATGTCATTGCAAGTTGTAAGAAAACCATACGTTTAATCCTGCATTTATATTGAATTTTTCATAAAAAGCCCTCCAAATTTTGACCATTCTGCCGTTTGGGAACCATATTTTTCCTGTCGGGTCGGCGTCGTTATCCCGGGACGTGCGCTGTAACCCAGGAAATAATTTTTGACGGATATACTTAAAGAGCGTCGTAAGCTGGGAATGTTGTAAGTCGAGTCTGTCATAACTTGGGGACTGCCTGTGCTAGTTTGTCCTCTAGAAAGTGGCGTGACCTTTCCCACACTTCTCATTTTACTCTCTTGGTCTGCTGTTCATTGTATATACAATGAAAAAGACACTTGCAGTTCCCTTTCTTCCAAAACTTGGCACTGTCTTCATAATCCTTTCATTTAGATGTCCCTTTTCTAACACATTATCTGCTATTTCTTCGTTTGAAGCATTTCTCCAGAATTGACGTTTGTTGCGACCTCTTTATTGTTATTTGTATTTGATCCTGGTTCTTTGACTTGAAAAAGTAATGAACGGCTTCTTGCTTGCATTTTTACACCCCTGCGCTTTCCTGCCATTGCTCAGACAAGGTCATTGAAGGTAGCTTTTAGGTATAATTCTCTGTACTGAGGAAAGTGGCCTTTCCAAAGAGCTTGAGACTTCTGTGCTTACCCCTGAATCAGTTCAATATAGTCAGTAGCAAAAGGTCATTATTCAGGTCATCACATATCTGGTACTTTCTCTGTTGCTTTCTCTCTCTCCACTCTCTTCTGTTTCTTGCACTTTCCACAGAAACCCTGTCTGTTCTGGGTCTGTGTCAGGGCTGTTTTTGTATGATACCTGTTTTCTGGGTCTTCAGAATGACCTCCTTTTGTTTCCATCTCTCTCTCTCTCTCTCTCTCTCTCTCTCTCTCTCTCTCCCTTTTTTCATGCCTAGCCAAAACCTCCCATCTGGGCACGTGGCCGAGAAAGTAAACGTGCCCTCTCCTAATCCTAATGGTTTTCAAACTTTCTGTCATCAATTCTTTGAAAAATTGCTTCATTTTTCAATCCCTGTACAGTTTTGGGTTCTTTTAATACTTGAATATTTTAATATTTTACTTAAATTTTTGTTTACTTATTAATTTGTAGAAGTATTTGATTTTCTAATAGCTGATGTTATCCTGTCTTTTGTATCTCTCATTCTGTGACTTCTTTCGAATGAACACCTTCATGTTCTTTGGATGCTTGATTTTGAAGTCAGTGGCCCCTTCGGTGGATTTGTTTCATATGAATAATAATAATAATAATAATAATAATAATATAATAATAATAATTTTACAGCAATCAAAAATACATTTTCAGTATTTTTCTCTTTTCAAGAAGCTTCCATTTCATTAAATGCTTGTGTTTCCTTCCCAAAATACTGTTCATCATTACCCATCGAATTCCACACTTGGTCCCTCAGTTCTCAGGTATTGAACTTGTATACAACATGTTTCTGTCATTGCTTTTGCTACAATGTATACAACATGTTTCTCACATTATTTTTGCTACAGCGTATGCAACATGTTTCTGACATTATTTTTGCTGCAATGTATACAACATGTTTCTGGCATTATTGTTGCTCCAATGTTTACAACATTATGTTTGCTACAGTGTATACAACAGGTTTCTCACATTATAGTTGCTACAGTGACGCGTATTTAATCCTCACTGGTCTGATTCAGTGATGAGCACAGACAGTGTCACCATCACTCATTCCTCCCACGTCTTCTTATCCTTCCTTCCTCCCTTCCATCACGGTAAGATTCACCATTCCAATAAAGTAGGGGGTATCGCCCATTTTTTAAATTAAATACATTATATATAGCAGACATTAGATTCGTGTATTCAAAATGCAGCTCTAATGCTTCAGAGAGAGAGAGAGAGAGAGAGAGAGAGAGAGAGAGAGAGAGCGACAGAGAGAGAGACAGAGAGAGATTCCCTTGAATATAAACACTATTTCATTTTGTTCCTTTTAACATCGACAGATTGAAAGAAATTGTATCAGAATTACAGACAATTAACTAAAAATCTTTGAGAATGAGAGAGAGAGAGATTCAGGGAGAGAGAGAGAGAGATTCAGGGAGAGAGAGAGAGAGATTCAGAGAGAGAGAGAGAGAGAAACTGTAATGAATTTCATATAGATTTGAAAGAAGAAAGGCAGCAATAACCCCTCTTTAAATGTCTGAGACTCTCTCTCTCTCTCTCTCTCTCTCTCTCTCTCTCTCTCTCTCTCTCTCTCTCTCTCTCTCTCCCAGTTCCTTTAATAGGTAAATAACCACCCCAGACCCCCCCCTCCTAAGTGACCACAACCAACCACAGTCGACCACCTACCAAGTACATATTTTCAATACTCTCTCTCTCTCTCTCTCTCTCTCTCTCTCTCTCTCTCTCTCTCTCTCTCTCTCTCTCTCTCTCTCTCTCAGTTCCTTTAATAGGTAAATAACCACCCCAGACCCCCCCTCCTCCTAAGTGACCACAACCAACCACAGTCGACCACCTACCAAGTACATATTTTCAATACTCTCTCTCTCTCTCTCTCTCTCTCAGTTCCTTTAAGGACTTGGCCACTTTCCAGATGTCTTACAGCTAACAAGAAGACCTCATAGTTCCCTACAATAACTTGTAACTTGCAGAAGTTTCAGCTGTCTGTTGCAAAATACCTTCCATATTTGCTTTCTGAAATTAGTATTATTTTCTGTTACCTTCAGACCTAGAAGTCTGTCGCTACAGCACTTACGCACTTTAAAGTGTGTGCTCCTTGATTTCACAAGGCATGGGGTTTGTGTGGGTGGGTTGGTTTGGGGTTGGGACAGAGGTTATGTAGGCTGAAAGTTACAAGCAACTGGACCCTTGATGAATATTAAGGAAAATATTCTGGTAAGTTGTTCATAATTGAAGTTGGCACTTAACCTGATATAGGTACTGTGGTTCTAATTTCTTTCCTACCGCAGTCTGTTTGCCTGTAACTTTTGTCTGTGCATGCAAAGAGGGGTCCCATTGCAAGAAACAAAAAAAAAAAGCACAGTTATTGAGAGAGCATGAAAATGATAAAGTGTTTTCTCAAAGATCCAGAAAAATATAAGTTCAAATGACACACTTTTGAACAGGCTTCATAAGTGTCTTTAATTCAAGTGCAACTTAATGACACCTGTTAGGTGTGAATGTGCTTGTATTTCTGAAACATGACTCTACTGAAAGCTGTGAATTTTGTGATTACTTACAGTGTACAGTGCCCAGTGCATTGTACAGTGAAGCATTAACTTTCAGTAAACGCAATGCAAAATCTTACTCTACTTAATATATAAAAAAAGACACTATAAGTTCAGATAGCCTTCAGGCTTCACAGACCTGTGAATGGTGTGTCTAAATTTGAAATTACTGAACTAGATTGACCCTAATTTAGAGGTTACGTAGATTTTTGCCGATTTGATTAACAGCAACACAAAATCTATGCAATTGCTAATGTTGAAAAGAGTGCATGTGATTTATAAGGCTGGGATGTTACTTCTGTTGTATCAAGTTGATGAAACTAGATTCTAAATGATAATTAGTTGAATTCAGTCAGGCTTTCACTAGTCAGCCATTTTTTTTTTTTTTTTTTTCAGGATACACCATCTCTGAAACTCTGTATATAAGTTTTAAGGAAAGATTTAGCAAATTTAGCTTAATCATTATATCAGGTTAGGTGGGAAGTGTCCTCTTCACTCTCTTCTGTACCTTTGACCTGAATTTTATAGCTCTCCTGTTGGTCCTTATCGCGCTAATTTGCATACTTCCTTTATTGGCTTACAAGTACTTGTTCCTATCACGTTTGTAATAAAGAGCTCCAGCCATGAATCTTATTATAGCATTTTGTGGTCACACTCCTTTTTAAGGCTGTGTTCTCTTTCTTTCTGCTCGCTAAATACCCATTTTAGAATACAGGGTATTCAGAGTACTGAACTTCTCTAAGGCCTGGAATTCTGACGACAAAAATGTTTCCACAGTGCAATGTACACAGCTGGGCCAACCTTCCCACTGGTGTGGAATTTGCAGTGATATCTCCAGAAAACTATTGTCTGTCTCTCTGCACTTTTTTCTGTCCGCACTTTTCTGTCTGCCCCCAGATCTTAGAAACTAGTGAGGCTAGAGGGCTGCAATCATCAAATTTACATACCAAATTGCAGCCCTCTAGCCTCAGCAGTTTTTATTTGATTTAAGGTTAAAGTCAGCCGTAATTGTACTTCTGGCTACAATATAGGATATGCCACCACCAGGCTATGGTTGAAGTTTCATGGGCCGCGGCTCAAACAGCATTATGCTGAAACCACCGAAAGACAGATCTGTTTTCGGTGGCCTTGATTATTATACACTGTCGCAACTGTACAGAAAAGTCGATTGTGCTGAAGAAACTTTGATTGCAGATTTGATTTGAGAAAGCTGGTGTAGATTTTGAACTGAATTGTGGCATCAGTAGATTCCTTCATATGAACGGACAATAATCAGCTACAGCAGGTTAGCCCACAGGACATTTTGGCTCTCAGTACAAAAAGAGATTATAGCATTTATTTCATCTCACCTGAGAATTGGGAAAACTTGCTTCACAGGCTAATTAATGGCCACTTTCCTGACCCAGTTCCTCTCTAACAGAAGACAGTAAATGATAAGTATTGGACACAAACCCCTTCATTTTGTCAGAATCTTTTGACATTTTCAGTATCTTAGTGATAAAGCTTTTACAAATCTATATCAGATGGAATGATTTGATCTTAATTGCTTGTATAAAACCAAACCAATGATTCTTTAGTTTAGCTGACTGGTTAAATACAAAAGCCTTTTTTTTTCCTTCCAGTCACCAGAAATTGGGTTCTGTTCGGACTGAATTTTTCAACCAGTTCCCGAGAACTTTGCTTACGGCAATTCTTTGTAGTTTTTCTCTTTTCTTTCCTGTTATTGTGGTAAACAATGAGGTATCCAGTCCTGAGTCTCAGTGGATGCTTAGTGTACCCTTCAATTGCTTTCAGTACCTGCTGTAACTTTCAGATTAAGTTTTATGGTGCGCTAACATCACCTATATTAAATGGTCTCTTGATGTACCCTCTCCCTTTATTGTGGTACTTTTGAAGTGCCTTTCCAGGAACCACAGGTTTGTGGTGTCATCTCCACAGCATTTGCTTGGTGCTTCTGTGGTCAGTTACCTGGTCATAAATTCTGTCATTTTTTTTTTATTTCTCTGACATAGAGTCAAATGGATAGTTGCCAGTATTAGCCACTTTTCAGAGCCTTTCCTGAAGCACTTCCTCCAGTATTTAGAGTTTATCCCTCTTATGAATTTTACTCTGGAGTAAGTCCCACTTTCCATTGTAAATGAATATTGTCAAACTTTCCAGATGGTTATTTGTCATTGACTAGTTCTAGTTTTCTGGAAAAGAAAACTATTGTGCCGGCTTTGTCTGTCCATCCGTACTTTATTCTGTCTGCACTTTTTTCTGTCCGCCCTCAGATCTTAAAAACTGCTGAGGCTAGAGGGCTGCAAATTGGCATGTTGATCATCCACCCTTCAGTCATCAGACATACCAAATTGCAGCCCTCTAACCTTAGGAGTTTTTATTTTATTCAAGGTTAAATTTGGCCATAATCATGCTTCTGGCAACAATATAGGACAGGCCACCACCGGGTCGTGGTTAAAGTTTCGCTTCTCATTAGATTGTGAGAATACAGGGTTTTTAGTTCCATTATTTCACTCTTTGCAAATGTCATTTCTCCATTTTATTATTTATATTTTTGTCCACTTCATATCTTCATGTTTCCTAGTCCAGGTTTTTGTCCAGAGCTATTTCTTTCTTTCTTCTACTCCTCCTTCTATGTCATTTTTCTCTGTTCTTATTCTTTTCATTGTCTTTCTTCATCCTCCTTTCATTTTCAGTGCAATTCCCTTTTATATCTTTACTTCTCATCTAAATAAAACCTGTGTTTCAGGGTTTTCAATTGTATGTTGTCAACTCTACTCTTTGTTTCTTAAACAATGCAGGAAGCAACTTGAATGGTTGGTTCTGGTTGAAATACTCTACTGCTTCTTCTATCCTGAAAACCAACACTCTGGCCTTCCTTGTGTGATCATTGAGGTCTTTTCCTACTGCAGGCAGTCTGCGGTTTATAGTGGGGGTTCCGTTCCGATGCCGCGTCGTAAGCCAAAAATCGTCATAACCTCAAAATCGTCGTAACCCAAAATGTCATTGCAAGTTGTAAGAAAACCATACGTTTAATCCTGCATTTATATTGAATTTTTCATAAAAAGCCCTCCAAATTTTGACCATTCTGCCGTTTGGGAACCATATTTTTTCCTGTCGGGTCGGCGTCGTTATCCCGGGACGTGCGCTGTAACCCAGGAAATAATTTTTGACGGATATACTTAAAGAGCGTCGTAAGCTGGGAATGTTGTAAGTCGAGTCTGTCATAACTTGGGGACTGCCTGTGCTAGTTTGTCCTCTAGAAAGTGGCGTGACCTTTCCCACACTTCTCATTTTACTCTCTTGGTCTGCTGTTCATTGTATATACAATGAAAAAGACACTTGCAGTTCCCTTTCTTCCAAAACTTGGCACTGTCTTCATAATCCTTTCATTTAGATGTCCCTTTTCTAACACATTATCTGCTATTTCTTCGTTTGAAGCATTTCTCCAGAATTGACGTTTGTTGCGACCTCTTTATTGTTATTTGTATTTGATCCTGGTTCTTTGACTTGAAAAAGTAATGAACGGCTTCTTGCTTGCATTTTTACACCCCTGCGCTTTCCTGCCATTGCTCAGACAAGGTCATTGAAGGTAGCTTTTAGGTATAATTCTCTGTACTGAGGAAAGTGGCCTTTCCAAAGAGCTTGAGACTTCTGTGCTTACCCCTGAATCAGTTCAATATAGTCAGTAAGCAAAAGGTCATTATTCAGGTCATCACATATCTGGTACTTTCTCTGTTGCTTTCTCTCTCTCCACTCTCTTCTGTTTCTTGCACTTTCCACAGAAACCCTGTCTGTTCTGGGTCTGTGTCAGGGCTGTTTTTGTATGATACCTGTTTTCTGGGTCTTCAGAATGACCTCCTTTTGTTTCCATCTCTCTCTCTCTCTCTCTCTCTCTCTCTCTCTCTCCCTTTTTTTCATGCCTAGCCAAAACCTCCCATCTGGGCACGTGGCCGAGAAAGTAAACGTGCCCTCTCTAATCCTAATGGTTTTCAAACTTTCTGTCATCAATTCTTTGAAAAATTGCTTCATTTTTCAATCCCTGTACAGTTTTGGGTTCTTTTAATACTTGAATATTTTAATATTTTACTTAAATTTTTGTTTACTTATTAATTTGTAGAAGTATTTGATTTTCTAATAGCTGATGTTATCCTGTCTTTTGTATCTCTCATTCTGTGACTTCTTTCGAATGAACACCTTCATGTTCTTTGGATGCTTGATTTTGAAGTCAGTGGCCCCTTCGGTGGATTTGTTTCATATGAATAATAATAATAATAATAATAATAATAATATAATAATAATAATTTTACAGCAATCAAAAATACATTTTCAGTATTTTTCTCTTTCAAGAAGCTTCCATTTCATTAAATGCTTGTGTTTCCTTCCCAAAATACTGTTCATCATTACCCATCGAATTCCACACTTGGTCCCTCAGTTCTCAGGTATTGAACTTGTATACAACATGTTTCTGTCATTGCTTTTGCTACAATGTATACAACATGTTTCTCACATTATTTTTGCTACAGCGTATGCAACATGTTTCTGACATTATTTTTTGCTGCAATGTATACAACATGTTTCTGGCATTATTGTTGCTCCAATGTTTACAACATTATGTTTGCTACAGTGTATACAACAGGTTTCTCACATTATAGTTGCTACAGTGACACGTATTTAATCCTCACTGGTCTGATTCAGTGATGAGCACAGACAGTGTCACCATCACTCATTCCTCCCACGTCTTCTTATCCTTCCTTCCTCCCTTCCATCACGGTAAGATTCACCATTCCAATAAAGTAGGGGGTATCGCCCATTTTTTAAATTAAATACATTA